>JANTPZ010036298.1:0-10720 GCA_025593235.1 Vachellia pachyceras
TGAACTCTTATATTTAAGATTATTGAACTTAAATTAAATCCAAAAAAAGGATTATCATATATAGCGAAGATGCACTATTGGGATTTTACGCTTCTTTTTAATTTTTATATTAACAAACCTTGCGATACAACAAAGCTAAAATGTATTTTCTGAATGCCTAATTGTTTTTCTCAATTAGTTTGAGAATGCTAAAATGAACGCATCGGATCAGAACAAAGTTAAATGTACTTTCTGAATTGCTATCTACCCGTGCAACGCACGGGAGCACCGTCTAGTTATAATTAACGCTAAATTGTATTCAACGAGGTCATATTGTCTTTATAATATTTTAAGGCAATTTTGGAAGGCAATGAATCCAAAAGATGTAGAAACCACCCACTGGTGAAAGGAAATAAGTTAGTTTAAGGAAACTGTACATATTAAAAGGATGATTGCCCCATGAAAAGGACTAGTTTTAATTACAATTGGTTAGGAAGTTGTGTTAGCTCATGAATAACCTGGGGTTATACGTTCCTTTATAATTGAAGAATAATATCGATTCAAGAAGGATTACCTTATAATCACCATTATATTGTTGTCTTGATTTGAGTTTTAATTTGGGACCGCAAACCATATGTTTAAGAATATAATCTTAATTTTCTCAAAGAAAATTCGTCAACTCATCAATAAGAGAGGACAAATTAAAGCTAAAGAAAAACATCACTCACCCCTTGAAGATATTGTGTGTGTGTGTGTGTGTTTATTTATGTATGTATGTTTGCATGCATGCATGCAAGCATGCATGTAACTTTCTTCTTCATGTTGTTCTCTTCCAATACTTATCTTCATTTGATCCTTATACTGTATTTATTTGAAAAAGTTTATTTACTCTCCAAAAGTACGTTCAACAGTGTTTTTTGTAAAACGAGATAATTTTCTTCACATATTTACCTCGACTTGCGTAAAAGTACTTTTTTACCGCGTTTCCAAACAGACACACTGTGTAGTTCAACTTGACCAATAAAGGATTTTTCACCGTTTTTTTTTTCTGTCTTTCAAGGAAACAAAGATTCAATGATTCATGCCTTTCTCTATCCTTAGCTAGAAACTCAATTGACCCTAGAGGAAACCCTACCGACGTCACTGCTGTCACCATTGTCGTAGATATAAAAGGCTTTTCTTCTCCATTGCGTCCATGCGTGCTTCAGAAGCAGATATGTCCTACTACATCTATCTTCTATTTCATATATTCCCACTAAAAAGGCTTCCCATCTTGCCAAACATGACCTAAAGTGTTGGGGATCTATATTATATATATATATATATATATATCCCTCAACACATGGCTAGCTTCTGCAAAGCGTTTCTTGGGAAACCGAACTTATAATGGTCATGGCTACCTCTCATACTAACTATTGGATCAATTGTAGTGAGTAATTAGGTGAAAGGCTATATATGTATATACTCGCCAACGGGAACAATAATGTTTCTCAAGGTATAGATGTTGGCCGCCCACCAATTGCTCCTCATCCAGTGGCAGACTCAGGACCCTGAGTCCGGGGATGCAAACTATTTTTTGAGAAGATAATTGAGACTTATTCTTAATATTTTCTTAAAAGAATTTGAGTAAAAATTCAGTGGGTTCAAAATTAACAAATGAGTGGGTGCAAAATAAATAACATAATACTAATATATACTTAATTTTCTGGAAGTCAGGGGGTGCGGCTGCACCCGCTGGGAACCACACAGGTCCTCCTTTGTCCTCATCAACACACATTATGCCTTTAATTTACTCACCATCTTAGGAGTCAAACACATTACTTATTAATCACTATTATATAGTACACTATTTCTTTAGTAGAAGTTTCAATTGATTTTTTGAGAAATGAATAAAGCTAAATAAATGAATATATTTATCATTTCTTTAAATTAATTTGCCTGATCACTTATAAAATGATACGTAATTTAATGATGCATACAAATATTTTAAAATATATATAATCTAAGATAGTTTGTTAAGTTTCTTTAATTTCCTAAAAAAATATCAACTTCTGTCTATATATCAAGGAGGCCAACGAGATAGTGTATATATACTAATTGGATATTCAATGCATATATAACACTTTGCTAAAATGAATATGCCCCTATAGTAATTGAAACATAGCTTTCCCCCCTGTATATGATTGTTCTATAGCCCAATAAATATAAATTATGATTGGCATAATTTCTTTTGACAAAAAAAATTACAAGACCAGTACTTTCTGTATTCCTCTCCCCCTTCCTTCACATATTAAATTCTTAGAACTGGGTAGGTGCTCATCAAAACTGTTGAGCTCCTCGTTCCATTAGATTGAATCGTTCAGATATGATTTTTTATTTATATGAAAAAAGTTATTTTAATAGCTATAAAATCTAAAATAAAATTAATTTCTTAACCATAATATTTTCAAATAATAATCTTTTAGAAAAAATTACTAGTTTTAAAAAACAGATCTCGACCATCTGGATGGTACATATATAATTAATTGAGGGAATTTATCACTTGATGACCTTAACCCCTTCCCAAATTCTCTCATGGGGTACCGAATGAAGACAATGCAATTAAAAAGTTTCTCATGAAAGTGACGCTGATAATTGGCGCGCAGTGTGTACGTTGTACTAATCCTATTAATTAATTATTAATTAACTGGAAATGTCTTAATATCTGCTTTATGTGATCCATTCTCGATCTATATATAGTTCTTGTATATGTCTGATAACGCCTAACGCCCTTCGACTAAAAATGGCAACAGATCTCCAAACGGATATTTTTAACAGATTTTGATTATTAGACTGCTTATTATTAATTAAACCAAATCAGAAACAGTTATGCGTTGCATTATCAATTGTATTTAAATAGTTATACGTGTGTCGCATATAAATCTTTTCACATAGCATTCCTCGTTTTCACTATTGGTTATTATGTTTGCTTCTTATTAATTTTAGCATATCCACCTTTAATTTTGGTGAATATTGTAATTAGAAACAGATGGAGTAGTTTTTAAAAATAATGTGACCTAACAGAGTTTATAACTTTATACCTATATATATGAGATAGAGGTAAAGATATATATATATAGAGAGAGAGAGAGAGAGAGTTTCGTGTGAATGGTAGATTGAGTATGGATATAAGTGCATTATAGCATGAAGTTGCTATTTTGTAGCACAAGAGATGGACAAACACACTTTAGGTTTGTTTGGTTTGCCCGTTTGGGCAACCAAAATCCATTCCTGTGTTTACCGAGACAAAATTTCTCTCACATATTTACCTCAGAATCTATATCTGTTCTCCCAACGGGCTATCCAAATAAGCCCTTTGTTGTTAGGACTTGTTTGGAAGTGTTTTTTAGAATCAAAGGCAAAACTTAGATCTTGGATTTGACAAGATGATGTGATTTAACAAGAGAATAGATTTTTCAAAACCTAGGTTTTAAACTGAGATTTTGTACTCAAAATAGCTTTTTTAAAAAATGTGAGTACTTGAACAAAACCTGAATTTTGAGATAAAATCTAGGTTTTGAAACCAAATCTAGGTTCTAGAAAATGAATCCAAATAAGCTCTTAACCACGTACGTTAAATCGTTGATTTTCATTTACGCCGAAGATTGACAAGGTAGGTAAAAGCAAACACTAGCTAGATTAGATTCTCGCGTTAGTTTGTAATATGGGCGCGCGCGTGTGACTAGGACATTCCAAAACTACTGAATCACTTATTCTGATATTGTTTGCTTTATCATTGTCTTTATCTGCACCACTCCTTTATTCATTCATTGATTCGTTTATTTGCCACTTTATCTTGCAGAGAAAAAGAAGCCAGTGGTTGAAAATTGTCAATATTCTGGGTCTCCTTTCTCAAAAGAAGAAACTGATATATAATTCTCAACACCCTAATCATATAAGAGATAGAATATGAAGAAAAAGAAAAGGTCACATCTCCAGCACAAGAAAACAAAACTTAGGGTTTGGATCGAACTCACGTCCCCACTTGGTGCTTGCTTACATATTGATCTCTTTTTAAACTTTGTTCCTACGTTCCAACAGAGAGAGAGAGAGAGATTGGACCCCGCAAAAGATGAAACAGAAGGATAGATAGATATGTAGAAGTTGTGTAAAGAGATAGAGAAGAGGAAACCCCAAAGGAAAAGGCTGAAAGAGACTGGTATATGCACATATATTGATATGTAAATGAGCAAAAGTAATTGTAGTATAGAGGTATAGGCTAGTGAAGGGAACAGTTCATGTATATAAAGTTAGAGATACAGTAAAGTGATGATGATATTCAGCAGAAGGGAAAACGCCAGAAGCACATGCAGAGTATGGTGGTGGTAATCTGACTACCTCTGATATATATATATATATAAATACGTACAAAAAATAAAGCGATGGGGTGTGTGTGTGTATGAGAAGGGAGAGAGATTTGTGGATGGAGACAAAAACAGTGATAGTTGATGGAGGATGCTGGTGTCTAAACGTGGGGTTCCCTAATACGTCGTACGTTTTCAGACATGGATGGCCTCTGCAACACTTAATTAGGAAATAAGCGCTATGCCCAGGGGCTGGTCTGACTGGTTGTTCAGGGGAAGGCAAGGCGTCGCGTACCCGTCAGGTTTTGGGCTCGAACCCTAGGAAGTCCCGGCGCACTCCGGGGCGACCCCGGATTAGTCTGGGTCCGCAAGGATCCGGGATACCGGGGTGAAATGCCATTTCCCACTCAAAAAAAAAATTAGGAAATAAGCGCTTCGTGTGTGTAACCACGAGGAAACGAGGAGCGTGTCGGGTGTCGCCACCTTCATGTCCCGACCCGACCACCATCCTCCACCCATTTCACTTCTCAACGTAAGCCCCTTCTTCTCCCCACAAAAATATCATCACCTATACAGACATGTACGTAATTTTTTTTTTTTTTTGTCTCTGTGAAAATAGGTCCCCCACATTATATTGCTCATGCTGAAGAGAGTTCTTGTGTACACATGTTAAAAGTGTGAATCCAGCAAACGCCTCATTAATCCTGGTTGCGCAGAGCAAGTTATGCTGTTTATTAAAGAGGTCTTTATTAATCTGACTTGGGGTGTTATGCTTAAATTTCTTCAACATTTGATTTTTTTTTTATTTTATCATTGAATTCTACGTAAAATAAGTTACATACCTTATAATACTTCTTCGGTATTATTTATAGAGGAGAGAGAAAATGACCTTTTTTTTATATTTATTAATAACGTTTATCTTAATGTACAATTTTACCATTAATTTGTTATGATCGTAAATTTATTCTCGTAAGGTGTAATATATATTAAATAGTGATATGGTTGAAAGTTGTTGAAATTTAAGGTGAAATTAAGGTGTCTTCTTAGTCTTTGCAAAACATGTTAGAATTGACTTGTAAATAAGACCAGATAGATATTTTATAAAATATTGTGGAGTTTTGATTTTTTTACAACTTTTTTAGAGAAAAGAAATGAAAAACATATTGGGAGTTGCGGGGTTGGAAGATTTAGGGTTCGTTTGGAAACCATTTTCAGAATAACTTTTACAGATTCTGAGGTAAAACCTAAATTTTGGAAAATAACTTCTACAGATTTTGAGGCAAAACATATGTTTTGAAAAGTGATTTATGTTTGGGAAGTTATTAGCTTTTATGGATTCTAAGGTAAAAAGTAGGTATGAAAGAGAAGAGAGAAAGAATGAAAAATATAAAAGAGGAAATATGAGAAATAAAAAGTAGGAAAGAGGAAAGAGAAAAAAGGAAAAAAGTATGAAAGAGGAAAAAGTAGGAAAGAGAAAACTTAGGTTTCAAACTGAGGTTTTCTAACTAAAATAACTCTTCAAAAAATTTTTTATTCTTGAACAAAACCTAGATTTCAGGTCAAAAACTAGATTTCGTAGCTAGTTTCCAAACAAGGCCGCGAAGGGCAACGGGGCCAGCTAACAGTTCGAATCCTTGTATCAATGGTAATATGAAATCTACTCAAAATGAGAAAGAAACGAAGCTAAAGTCCTCGCAAGGTGGGACCCACAGGAAACAAACTAAGGAAGACAACGGGGAGGGCCCACGGGTGTCGTTTGGCCGGCCCGTTGAGAGGCCGAAAGAGGGAGCCGTTACGGAGTATATGTGGTTGTCCTCCAAGCCTATCCTCGATCTGTTATGCGATATTCCGTTTTCACCCTTGTCGCTTCTCGCCAATTACATAAGCGCCCATGGATGGAGTTAACGACCCACCGACTAAGGTCATGTTTGTAATAACACAAAATTCCTCAAGTATATTTATCTCATAGATTATAGGTTGGGGATGAAGGGTGTGATATTTGATCATTTAAATTTAAGGTTAAAGGGCTAATTCATCTCAAAAGTATCAACATAGTTGTATTAGATGTCCGAAGTGTTTTTTGAGAAACAATGTTATTTCCAAAGTATAGAAAATGATGCAATTTTACCATATCTGTTTAAACCATTAAGTTTGGTTGTTAGATAATTTTATTTAATTGAATAAAATTTTAGTTAATCGTTTGTATTCGTTAAGGTGACAATGCACCATTTTTAACGCTCCTGAGGTAATATTTCCTCTAAAAAATGTTTGAAGTAACTAATGCAATTTTGTGATACTTCCTGGAGAAATTTACCCTTTAAACCTCTAAATATACATGGCAAGTGTTGTGCGTGCATGGGACCACCAACACTACGGTACATATTAATTTGAGCGCACAACACTCTGTACAACATCAACCCCCGGGTCCCTATCAACTCTCGATCCATCCTTCTAAAAGGGTTTTAGTTTTTCTCTACTATTATATATTGGGAGCACGGCTCTTTGTAATTTCTTAAAAATTTTATTTATAAAATCCGATATCATTGAAAATAAATATTCAATGATAATTAAAATTTATCATTTAATTATTTGAGTAATATTGGTTTGCTCCGATATATCTTATAAATATATATAATAACATAAGATAAAAGAAAAGAAAATAAAAGAAAAGAAAAGGGGGAATGGGAAGAAAATAATAACATGTGGTATTTTATTGTAACTTTCCTTTGTGGATCTTATTACCTAATTTTAGTCAGAATGTTATTTTAGGTCATCTGAACCCTCGTCTCCCACGTCGCTTCGTCCACCGTTGTTGAAGCTTTTCAAACTTTAGAGTTTATTTTGGTATGTAAAACCACCTCTTATTACTAAACTTCATTCAAGAAATTTTTTTATTTATTTAAATTTATCTAATGGTATATTTTTTTTAGCAATAGAGCAACTTTTTGGTTAGGGCTTATATCAAGTTTTGACTTTTGGCCATAGATGACTACAATATTGCAAAAATAAAATAGTAGTATGATTTAATCAGTTAATATTTATATAATGGGTCGATTGAGAATTTAAAATAATTTCTAAATATAATCAATTTATTACTTGGGATAAATATAATATTCGTACACATTAAATTTGAGTTTCATAACTTATCTTAACTCATTGAAACCTATAACGATTATGGAATGAATTGGATTTGAGATTTATGAGAAAATATGACTATTAGAAATTGTTGGAGGAAATATGTTCGCATAATGAGTTTTATTTAAATTCATGTACGCTTTTTTTGTTATCATTATCTTAATATATAATTAAATTAACATTGTTTTTCTGTAAAACGAGATAATCTATTTCATATATTTACCTCAACCTGTGTAAAAGTACTTCTCTACCGCGTTCTCAAACGGTTGGAAAGGGGCTCTTTTGAAAACCACTTGTCACCTAATTACAGATGGGCCTTGGGACTTTTTTTTAAGAAAATATAGTTATGAGGTGATGATTAGCATCACAACTAAGCAAAGTGATCTAATATAATTTTTTTTGATAGCTTGATCTAATATAATTTTATCATAATCTTTGAGCAACGAAATCACTATATATTGTAACATATAAAAGTAGGCCGTTGAGACTTTGAATTGATTTTTTTTTTTTGGACCTGAAGAGACTTTGAATTGATGAAGCATATAATTAGAACCTGACCAACTTTTTCAATATTCTTCATTTTCAAGTTTTCAGTTAATATAAAATATTTAATTTAAAGGATTAATAAACTCAGAAAACCTACACTAATGCTCTCGTTGTTTGTCGATCATAGTATATGATGGAACCAATCACGAACATCGTAGGCTCATTGTTCTTATGATGTTCTTTCTTTCTACCAATAAATGGGCCCACACTCAACAGTCCCATTTCACTTTCCTCCTTATACTGGAAATTAAAAGAAATAAATCCAGAAATAGCATATAAGCCATCTGTCACAAAAAGCAAACCAAGGTTGAAGATGACCCTCAACTGCAAGATTAACACATTCTAACCATTTTCAGCACCTGAAGTTTTAATTTGCCTTCAGAAAGCATAATTTTACCTAAGCAAACACCAACATCTCAAGAATTCAAGTTTCTTGGTTTCACACCAATTATATAACACACAATTCAAAACCGTTCGCTATTAACGTAAATGGATGCTCAAAAAGAAAACCAAGTATATCACAGCTCATTAGAAAGCTTAAAGAGACAAAGAATGGCGGATTGGTTATTGTAGGTAAACCAAAGGGCAAAAACTTGAAACCTTCTTTCCATGATTATTTATATGATAAAACTATAAAGCAGGTTGCGGGCTATCTGCTATAGAATTGTAGAAAGTTGTCTTTGATAGCGATACGATGTAGTGAGCGATATACGATCTATCCCTTTTCCCTTTTCCCTTTTCTGATTTCTTTTACTTTTTATAACTTTAGACAACGCAACAACTTGCACTCCTTTTCATATGTGAATGGTGAAAGACAATATCTTCTCGATCTGTAATATTTGCTTTTTAGAACCGATGAGGAAAAGATAGAGAAGAAACAAGTACAATGTTACGTTTAAAATAAAATAGTGTAGTGTTTGACTATAATAATCTGCGTAGCCTCATTGTTAAAAATAAAAATGGCATCTATACAAGAATTTCTGATCGCGTTCCCTTTACAAAAAGAAAAACTGACAGGGTATGTATAAAGAGAGACTAGAGAGAGAGAGAGAGAAATGCCATGATAATGATGGAGAAGAGAGACACTAGTGGGCGCAGGATAAGCACGTGTGGGTTGCCTATAGAATGGCACGCTGGCATGTCCATAGCAAAACCCACTAAAACTATATTCATATTCTAAGTTCCTGCCCAAAATAATATATATTCTTCTTTGGAGTAGCAAAGAGAAAGAGATGGAAAAAAAATAAACAGAGTAACACAGTTTTTGCAGGTCGAATTTTCCGATGAATGATTGGCAGTTTCTGTATTGAGAGAGGTAACTAGATGCTCTTCTTACGTCAGGTTGACATCTGAAGTCTCAACCCTTGATTTTTTCTAATTCAACTATTGACATGTTCTTGAAAGAATCTCCCCCCCCCCACCTCTCAAGTTGTTGGTTGGTATTGTTTATTTTAATGTTTGTCTGTGAGGCCTGTGAAATCTGATTGACTCTGTTGGGGTCCGAGTATGTCTGAATTTTATGTCTTGCATTGCCCTCTAGCTCTTTGTTTAAATGTCCAAATCACATGGGGTGTGCAATTTGACTGAAATGACATAACTTTTAAGTTTTTTGATCTTCTGGGTTTCTTTCAATTATAACATTTTCCTAGATCCTTCTTATTAATTTACTATGTATCGTTGCTCTCCCCAACAGAGCTCTTAGTTTTTTTTTACCTCTTGGAACTTTTACATCCTCGCTCCACCATGTATGTTCTAGCATCTTCTCTTTTTTCCTTCTGAGAGTTCATTAATCTTTTTTTTTGCTTTCTTTCAAGGGCTCTGTCTGATTCTCTTTCAAGTTCTTTTGGTTCAGTTTTCACATGGGCCTGCTCACTTCCTTGCTCAGCAATAAGTGATAACCACTTTGATAATTTTTGCAGAACCTTTGTCAGTAGGTGTTGGAGGGCAGTTATAGCGAACTATAATTCAGCTAATTGAAGCATGCAGTAGTGGAGGAGAAACGGTAAGCTATAGAGAGAGGATAAAAAAGTAAGTAGTCATGAAGTTTATGAAACTAGGATCTCGTCCAGATACCTTCTACACTTCAGAAGCTGTAAGGTAAGTGACGCAAGACATTAATAATCAACATGAGATTCTAATCTTAGAAGATGCTTCTTTAAGTTAACAACGGGAGTTTCTTATCTCTATGCAGATCAGTCTCTTCTGATGTTTCCAGCGACCTCATAATTCAAGTGAAAGAAAGTAGATATCTTCTTCATAAAGTAAGCTCCTAGCGGAAGCTCTTGGTTTTTTATTTTTCCTCTCTTACTTGTTCCTTATTAATTATCTGAAAGTTCATTATGATTCTGTTCAGTTTCCCCTGCTGTCTAAATGCCTGCGCTTACAAAGGTTATGTTTAGAATCACCAGATTCTTCTCCTCACCAAATAGTTCAACTCCCAGATTTTCCTGGTGGAGTGGAGGCATTTGAATTGTGTGCTAAGTTCTGTTATGGTATTACAATCACTCTTAGTGCTTACAACATTGTAGCTGCTCGTTGTGCTGCTGAATACTTACGGATGACAGAAGATGTGGAGAAGGGGAACTTAATATATAAGCTTGAGGTTTTCTTCAATTCTTGTATTCTTCATGGGTGGAAGGATTCCATTATGACTCTGCAGAGCACCAAAGCTTTGCCTATCTGGTCTGAGGACCTGGCAATTACAAGCAGATGCATTG
>JANTPZ010036299.1:0-13243 GCA_025593235.1 Vachellia pachyceras
TAGAAGGAAGATGAGGGGTTCTTTTTCAATAATTAAAAAAGTTGGTTAAGGAAAGAACACTTGCTTCTTGCACGTTTTATGATAATAGTTGATAATTCAATTAATTATGATTTTCATATTCATTATCATTCTTTTTTTTGTCATTTTGTATTTTGTTTTTATTTTCTGTATTGAAAACAAAATACTTTTATTTAACTGGCAATAAAGTCATAATTTCTATGTGATAAGAATTTGATGTGATCATGCTTTAATTAATGAAAGTGAGAAAAAGAATCAAAAGATGAGAGGATTTCAACTAATTCATATCAAAATTTAGCAATTTAAATTTAATCAGTTGTTTTTCTTATAGTCATCTGATATTATGATGTTAATTATTGAAAAAATTAAATTGATGATATAAAGGTTGGTAAGTGCCATTTATTTTCACTTGTAAAATAATAAAAAATATCGTGAACCTTGTATAAAATATGGGTATAAAAATAATATCATGGAACTTGTGGGGTATGATTGTGACAATTCACAATTATGCTTTGGTACTTATTGGACCTCTGACTATTATTGACTTCTTATTAAAGAAGTAATTAAAGATATTTTATTGGGAGATTTAGGCTCAGATCCTGAATAAGTAAAATATTTAAGGAATGATCCAATGAAAAAAATATTTAATGAGAGGTCACATTGACAACATGAGGTGTTGTCAACACAACACATGTTGTCAATACAAGGACCTCATGTTGTCAATGAGACATCTCATTAAATATTTTTCTCTATGAGACTATTCCTTAAATATTTTGTTTATTTGAGATCTGAGACTAAATCTCCCAATTTTATTTAAAGAACTTTATGTGAAAGAAGAGTAAACAGTTAAGGAGTTTTCTTTTGTATCAAAAAAAAGAGTAAACCGTTAAGGGTTAAGGAGAAAATGTGAAGGGAATACACAAATATGATTTTCAGTCTAATTAATATAAAATCTCAACAATAGGTGAATAACATAAATATATTATCATTATTTGTAATTTATCATTACGTACCTTTCGGGTTATCAAAACACTTTATTAGCTTCGTTTGATTTCCTGTTGGAAACCTCGTTCTGACTCCCAAAATCCATTCTCACGCAAGCCGAGACAAAATTCCTCTCACATAAAGTACATCGGAATCTGTGTCCGTTTTCCCAACGGATTTCCAAACGAAGCCAATTAACTTGAATAACATGAATTTTTTGCTATTAAATTTTTTCCCAGTTATACTTTGTAAACTTTTACAAACAGTAAAAGTATAAAATGTAACAAAAATTAAAAAAACTATTTGATACATCTGTTTTCTCATAAGAATTAATATTAAATTTTTTTATCTACTCTTATTACATAATAAAAAATACGGTTGAAAAATGTCTGCAAAAGTCATTGAGAGCCCGAGAATCCAAACAAGGCATATCAGCATCGAGCCAAATCATCACCGAAGTAGCAAAATATATTAATTATTTCATTTATTTTCATAAATAAATCCACCTACTATTATATCTATATGCATTTTTTATTCAAATAAAATTTCAGTTGCCATTCATGAGAAGTTGCACTTGAGTATTGCGTTTATACGAAAGTTTGACTGCTTGACCATAGCTATATATATATATATATATATATTTATATATATATTTATATTTATATTTAAACCCTCCTACATTTGATTTTAGCCAAAAGGATAAGGAAAGCTTACGTATCTAGGCTTTTTAATATTGGGCTCGTTTGAAAACGCGTTAGAGAAATACTTTTACACAAGTCGAGTTAAATATGTGGAGATTATCTCATTTTTGTAGAAAAACACTGTTAAACATGCGTTTGGCTCTTGAAAATGTTTTCCAAACAAACCCATTATTGGAAAGCCTCCAAGAAAAATAGCAATGTCACTTTCGACAAAGATAGTGTATGTTTGGAAAGAACTTTTTCCCAACAGTACACGTAAGTCAAGATAAAACATCTCAAAATCCATAAAGATTATATCAAAATTCATAAATTCTTCTTGGAATCTGTAAAATCCTTTCTCCCGACAGATTCCCAAACACACCCATTGTGTTTTTTTTAGACAGTTACTCTGAAAAATCTCTAATTGCAAAATGAAGTTAGTTGACTTTTTATAGGTAGATCTATGAAGTTAATTAACTTGTTAATAATATATATCAGTCCTTAATCTTTCATCCATTTACTCATATATTAAGAAGAGCAATAATTTAATTTACAAAATCTTAAGAGATCTCTCTTCACACAATAATAAAAATACCACATTAAGTTTATCATAAAATAGGGACATCTAAGGCAAAAAAAAAAAGCACTCAGACCAAGCTTCTTCTAAGTTCCAAATAATGAAATATCTAATTAAAAAAATCATCTTATTTTTTTAAAAATGCATAAAAATTACTTATTTATCCTATATTATATATTTCTTAAATAAATTAATATATTTTGGAAATTTGTTGATACGTGTATATTGAAAGTGTGAGTGTTTGAGAATCCGTTGCGAGATATGAGTTATTAATTCCAAGATGATTGTACAGATTTCAAGATATTTTTTACCAATTTCAAGATTTTTTTACGAATTTCAAAATATTTTATCTTAATTTACGTGTACTGCTAGAAAAAATATTTTCTAAGCATGCCCACTAATCTTAAGTCAATGGACTAGGTTGACAATTAATAGATGTATAACCTAAAGCCTCAAATTACAGTCAAGACATGTGACATGTCACAATCGGTGCACATAATCAATGACGTCATAAATATTTATTGGATTTGTATCTTATATCAATATTCATCTACTCACGAAGGCGCTTGGTCTACCTAATTGAAAGGGTAAGAAACGTTCAAGAAGTTTTGATGAATCATCAGACTGCCAAATATGCTTCCAAAAGAATCCATATGAAGAAATGATTCATTCTCAAATTCCTTGTGGGAAGAACCTCAAAGAGGACAGAAAGATAGAAGGTACTAATAAAATCACAGGCATACTAAAAATAAGGGTTAGAATCACCATTCCAGCTCATAGATGAACAATGTTTCCATATACACTGGACATGCACATGTTTTGCCAAAACAAGAACAGTATAACAAAGCACACTGAACATGCACATGTTAAGAAGCCCTAAATGAACAGCATGTACAAATCCACTGAAACGACCGAAGATAATAATTCTAACTAACTGAGTGAACAATTCAACATCTTATATTTGCATAATTGCTTTCTCATTTTCATTAGACGTTTTTTAGGAAGTGATTTTGAATTTTTATCTCTATCGTTAGGCATTCGTTAGTTTTAAGAAAGTACTGAATTTTTTTATATATATTCCAATGTTTATAAGGTTGGTGAGATGAAATAAAAATTACTATGACGTTAACGTTTAGTATGTATAATTGGTAAGAATAATATTAAAAATTATTTAAAATTTATAAAAAAACCTAAATCTTTTAATTTTTTGTATCTGAATTGATTAAAATTGACTTAACATGTAGAATAATCAAAAGAATTATTTTAAGAAACAAGTATTGCACGGAGTCTATTTGAACAGAAAATATTGTGCCCGTCTCATAGGTAGAAAAGTACTTTTACCTAAATTGAGGTAAATATGTGAAGGAGATTGTCTTGTTTTATGAAAAAAATATTGTTAAACGTGTGTTTAGCTTTTAAAAACACTTCATCAAATAAACATGTTATATCTGTATACCTAACAAAACTAACCACCACTTTTAAGATAACATTGCTTAAATTAAAAGATTGATCTCTAAAAAAATTACAATGGAAATGTCATTTAACAAGTGATTAATACTTAAAATTGTTAGGTACAAAAAGAAGAATCTCGATTCGTACGTACAGATGATTGTTGGGTGTCAAAATAAAATAATTATGTGTATTATCTAAAATATGAATTTTCTTTTGGGAGAATGACAAAAAAATTCTTCTAAAATAGGTGAATTTTCAAATCAAGACTTTGAAGTGGTTTAATTACAATGAGATCCCTAGAAACTGGTGTGAAATTACCTGAATGGCTATTGCCAGTGACATCCACATTATGAAAACGATGCATACCAACTTTAGTTTAACAATTTTAACTTTATGGAATGCCAAAAGTAGCTAATACAGAGACAATTAATTATATACATGCTCAGCTTCTTACATTTTAAAAATATAGAAAATAGGAAGGAATTTTCTTTTGTCACAAAATTATTAGTAATGGAATTTTATACTGTTTTGTTGGTTTTTTTAGCATTGGTTCACAAACGAAATAAGTTGTTATCACTTTCATCGACATTTATAAAGCTAAAATTGTTATTTATTACGCTGAAACCATTATTAATAGTTTTCATTGTTTGAATCAGCTGTAAAAACTATTTTTCTAATGTAATTTACAGTTTATAAGATAAATATGTTATATTTATTTTATTTTAACCTACATGAGCTTATTTTTCACATGTTATAATAAACATAGTCAGTATAGTAGTCAGTTATTAGTTATTATGAGCATTTATGTAATTTAATAAAAGAAGTTAGTTTGAAACTAATTCTTGAAAGTTTTATACCATACCCTTATTGCAAGAGGATGTTGACTTCTGTTTAGGAGATTAAATAAACCATTTAAAAGTATTTATTTAGGTGTATTATTATATTATATATCATTTTATAAATTAAATATATCAGTTTGAAGAAAAATTATAAATATAAATATTTTTAAGTGATTTATTTAATTTCAAAAATAAAAGTTAATCAAATCTTATATTAAGAATAAGAAACAGTTATTAATGATTAGATGATTTTACAGTCTCCACTTGAGATTAATATAATCTTGGAGGATTTTTTTTATTTCACTCTCCCTTTTCTTTTACCTATGCATATATTTTTGCCAGATTATATATATATATATTGATTAATGGTTGTTTGTTTAAGGCTTGTTTCGAATCAGTTTTGAAAATAGATTTTACGGATTTTAAGGTAAAATTTAGGTTTTGAAGAATATATTTTGGAGAATAACTTTTACAGATTCCGAGATAAAACCTATGTTTTGAAAAATGATTTATGTTTGGGAAGTTATTAGCTTTTACGGATTATGAGGTAAAAAGTAAATAGAAAAGAGGAAAGAGAAAGAAAGAAAACGTAGAAAAGATTAAAGAGAAATAAGGAAAAAAGAGTAAAAAGAAAGAATAAAAAAGTAGTAAAGAAGAAAAAGTAGGAAAATGAATAAAAAGTATGAAAGAAAAAAAGTAGGTTTCAAATCGAGTTTTTGTATCTAAAATAATTTTTTTAAATTTTTTTATATTTGGACAAAATCTATATTTTATAACTAGGTTTTGAAAATGGAATCCAAACAAACATTTCTTTTTGCTACATCCAAACAAACATTTTTTCGGTAAACCGAGGGTATCCATCGCCGAAAGCAGTGACTAATCCCTTCGCTGATTGCGGGGCACCTCGATGGGTAGGACAGCTGGCCCTGGTTATTAAGGAGCTGCATCCCAAGGTAGGATTCGAACCCCTGACCTTGATTAAGCTTGGATTAGCCCTACACCGCTGAATCAACCCATGTTCATCCAAACAAACATTTAGTGATTGTGCAAAAGCGATAAATGTATTTGGGGTGGGCCTTGTGGCCCAAGTCAATGGTCCAGGTTGACAATTGACTTCTAACCTCCGGATAGGGCGTAGCATGACGACAAGCAACCCCCAAGGGCTGACTAATACATCACGTGTGTGCGGTGTTTTGATTAGTTTGTTTTTAAATTGATTTTATATAATTTGAAGTAATTATATAGGATAAATTTTATCTTAATTTATATATAAAAGTATTTTTAGAAGTAATTATGACACTCTCCCAAAGTATTATTTTCCTCAGTTTGATATTTTTTTAATATAATTTACTGTATATGAAAAATATACGACACTAACTTTATTTTAATTTACGTAAACATATTTTTCTAATATTACAACAATAGATTGTCAATTACTTTTACTGCATAGACGACACAATTTACAAGCATATATATAATATGAGAGTCAGTCAATTATTTTAAGAAGTTTAAAAAATTTAAATAAATTATTTTAAATTATTGTTTATTATTGTTCTTTAAACTAATTTATCTTACATATAATTTGATATAAAATCTAATAATTGACATAAATAAATATATTTAATTAATTTATTTAACTTTTTTAATATTTTTAAAAAAGCAGTCGACTATTGTATTAATGATAAATCACTTACAAGATAATTAATATTAATTTTTAATTTTATTCCTCTAATTGTATTTATCAACAGCGCTTATCTAATAAAGAGAAAAGTACTGGCAAAAAAAATAAAGAGAAAAGTAAAAAGATATTGTAAATTTATGGCATATTAAATGAATTGAACGTCACTTTTTGATTTTAACATGTTACCTAAAGCGGCCTATGTCAGAAAAGGAATGTGATATTTGATATTTTTTTCAGCTCACATTTGGGAAACAATTGTATTGATAGCACATTTTTTTTTTTTGCCTTCGTATTGATAGCACATTTAAGTGTTGAATATGAACATATTTTTCAACATAAATTTAAGCATCGGTGCTGCTTTATAAAAAGGCTACCTTTTTTTATAAAATAAAAAGATTAACTTTTAGAGTTTACGATTTGTGAAATTAATTTTATTCGACAAATATGTAACTTCACTCGTGAAGTGTGATATGACATTGGTAATAACAACAAGTTCCAATATTAAATTTTGTATTCTGCATTTATATTTTTATATTAAAGGTTAAAGTATATTTTTAGTCATTTATGTTTGTATCAGGTTTCACTTTAGTCCTTTAAGTTTAAAAAGTGCACTTTTAGTCCCTCAAACTTAACGGCGTTAGTCTCTCTTAACGGAAATTGCTAACTCATCAGATTTAACGCTATTATTTTAAATCATTTTTTATTTTACACAGTTTAAAATATTAAATTTATTATATTATTAAATTAAAATTAAAATGTGAGTATACTTTGTCAACGTTTTATTACACAGTTATCAATTAAATTCAATGAGTCAGCAATTTTCGTTAAGAGAAATTAACGGCGTTAAGTTTGAGGGACTAAAAATGCACTTTTTAAATTTAAAAGACTAAAATGAAATTTGACGCAAACATAAAGGACCAAAAATATACTTTAACCTTTTACTTTTATATAAATAATATCATTAACATGACAAATTCTCTATTAATCAAATAACATAATTAGAAGTAACAACATGACATTGATATTAATATGTCTATTAAGGTTATCGACAGTCACAATAATTATAAGTCACAAACAAATACATTTTTATGCTCTTAGTAAGATTTAAAACATTAAGATATACTCAACATGGATTAAGAATAAATATTTTGTTAATTTCCAGTAATCATTGATTTTTTTTAAAAAAAGAAACATCTACGGAATCATTGAGGGTTGTTAAAATAAGATTTGTGGCACGTTGTCAAACATGTATATGAACTACAATATTACTTCATGCACGTGACATTATGTTACGTTGCAGAGATGACTTAAAGTTTCATTATTTAGAGAGATAAAGATATTAAGATAGTAATGCTTAATACTAAACATGTCAATTATAAACTTTGAATACTGTTTTGTCGGCCAAGTCACATTATTTAATGTCTAAAACACATTTGTTTAAAATAAAACTCATGATTGTGTCTCGTTTACTTTAAGGTTGAACTTAAATTTATGAGAATGTTGAAAACGTGTTTAGAAATATTACTCCTGATTATATTTTATAATATTTAAATGTAACTGAGTCAAATAATCATATAAAAATAACCTTATATTTAAAAAAAGTGATGATAGTCATTTACAACAACAAAACAAACATATTCTCCAGCGGAAATTAAGTTATGTTATATTTAGGATTTCATTTATTGATTTGATTTAATAACTTATAGCATGGTTGAATCAATTTTAGTTTAACAATTGGATTAAACTAACAGATCATTTATTTTTTTATTTATTTTAAAAGAGAACATGATTTCCTATAACATGCAAATACATTAAAACAACGTACAATTTTTAAGTGGATTGACAAATTTTTCTTCCAGAACTAGATTTATTTCCTGTGCTTTGCATGGAGGCGTGTTTTCCCCCCTTATCTTATGTATGCAAGAAAAAAAAATTTATTGGCCGTTTGACTGAGCGGAGCTCATTAAACACATGTTTAACAATATTTTTTTTTACAAAATGAGATAATCAATTTCACATATTTCTTTTGACCGCATTTCTACCGTATTCTCAAATAGGCCTATTGATTAATTGTATTTGCACCAAGTTTCATGAAAGTCCTAGCATTGTTGACAATTTATAATTAGTGCAACCCCCTATATTATTTACATTTTATATTGATGAATTATCTGAAAATTTTTAAATAAGATGCTCTACCTATTTAGTGATTTTTTCTCAAATTTCATTTTTTAAAAAATATTAATCCCAATAATAGAAACGAATAAAAATCTGAATCATTGTGTCTTAAATAGTCCAAAACAACATATTTTAAATTTGAATTATTATTGTAATATTTAAATATTTTAAATTTGAATGATTTAAAGTAAAATGAGGATAAATTTAAAGAATTAAATATTTTATTAAATCATATATTTAAATATTATAACATATCAACGACAACAACGACATTTTGTAATCCTGTAATAATAATAATTGTCAACGATACGCGTTAGACTCGTTGAAATCGAATTATATTTAGTCCACACAATGACAATCCTTCCCTTCAGGTCATCTGGTGTGAACACATCATTTTCTTTTGCTAAATTATTTATTTTGTTGGAATTTTATTTATATATTCCGACCAAATTAATCCTTAATTACTTTCCATTTGTTTTCGTCATTATATTGATTGTTCATATTTAGGATGCTGTTGTCTTATACTAACTTTTTTAGGGAATTAAAAAAAATAAATGAACTACCGTAGATATTTAAATATTATATATATCATTAAATAATATATATTCTTTAAGTTAGAAAAATCAACTTGAGAAAAATAATAAATATATCTATCAATTTATTTAACTTCATCAATAAAAAAAATATCCACAGGAATTTGTATTCAAAGAACGGTGGTAATATATTTTATTGTAGTGTTTTGATTGTAGTATTAGATTCCTAGTAATATATATTTATTTTGTAGCTTCTCGTGTAGTTATACTATATTTTGACTAAATCAAGAGAAAAAAGCACGTGGATTTATTGAATGATATCATGATATTTATTTTTTTTTTAGAAAAATACTGTATAAATAGACCTATTTAAATCATTTCTTCAAAGAGACCATTAACCAAAAGTTTTACATATGAACATGTCTTAATCTCAATGTATAATTAAATATATTTTTGACAATATGTAGATAAAATCATATATATATATATATATATATTATATGCATAATTTATAGATCTAAGCCTCAATCTTTCCAAGTGACTAACAAACGAGTGTATAATGGAGCGTAATAATTTAAATTTGACTAAATAATTAGGGTTTAAATAATTTAGTGCCTAAGTCATTTCATGTCCTTATGCTTCCTATCTAGTGCAGGAGACTTTTTATCGCTATAAATAATTTAATTAAATGGAAATTAATGGATCCAATTTGTTCATGCATTGATTGTAACAAGTAGCCAGAGGCAAAATTAGAGGTGGAAAAACGGATCAACCCACATATCATAGGTAAGCTTGTGGGCGGGGGTTGAAAGAGCGCACCCTCACTTGGTTGTTTTTTAACCGCTTGAACCCATCAACCGGCCAAAAACAATATATAAAAAAATTAGATACAATTAAAAAAAATTCTACCATGCAATATTATTTTATTTTATCAGAAAAAATAACATTATCTTACTACATCTCTTTATAATTTAATAGTATATAAGTATTAATGTTTTGTTATAATTTTAAATATAATGTACATGTTTGGGAAATCTTTCCTCTAACGGTGCATGCAAGCCAAGATAAAATACATCTTGAAATCCGTAAAATGCATCTCAAAATTCGTAAATTTTTTTTGAAATCTGTAAATTCTTCTTAAATTTTGTAAATTCTTTTCGGAGTCTTAAACTTCTTTCTCCTAATTGATTCCCAAACACACACAATATTATAGAAAGTTGATATGAAAAATAAAATATTTTATACTATTATTAAATGTATTAGGTGTTGTTCATCATAAAAATAGAACTTAAAGGTACTTTTTTTTTGGTAAAACAAATAGTGAAATGAAAAAAGATAAAAGAAATATAAAATATACTATTTAAAAAAAATAAAATAAAAAAGGTTCAACCTGATTTTCTAACTCTTCAAGCAATCATGGTTTGTGAATATCATGTCATATTATAGACTAATATTATGGTAGACCAAAGGTTGGGGCTCACTTTTGTAGTTTTGTACCAATAGTTTATTTGATTTGTGTTAGACAAGTTAACAATTAGGTTGCATCGACAAAAGCACCTAAGTAATCTCTCAACTGCTCGTTGAATCAGAATAAATAGTTAGTCAATGTGTAAGCCTCTGTTTTTTTTGTCCTCCCACGTCCATAATACGCCTATCGAGCTCAAAAAGTTTATTTATTTCCCGTTCAACAGTGTTTTTTTACAAAATGAGATAATCTCCTCCACATATTTACTTCGATTTGTGTAAAAGTACCTCTCTATAATTTTTCCAAACGAACCCCATATTTGGTAAGTTTGTCAAGGCATACAATGGACACAATGGCAAACTCAGGACCCTGATCCAGGAGATGCAAACTATTTTTTGAGAAGATAAGTGAAACTTATTACTAATATCTTTTGATAAGAATTTGAGAAAAAATTTAGTGGGTTTCAAATTAGTAAATGAGTGGATGCAAAATAAATCATATAGAACTAATATATACCCATTTTTTTGAAAGTTAGGAAGTGCGATTACACCTGCCGAACCTAACGTAGGTTCCCAGTGAATGGACATGTTTGCACCAGTATTTAAAAACCATATTCATGTAAGCTGACATTAAGCGTGTGGCATATACTCGCATATACTCACACCAATATAAACAAGCACAATGACACCCGGTGTTGCTTTAGATAAAGAAAACACTCTTGCTATGTATGGTAGGGTGGAATTGGGAGGTGGAATTAGAAAGATAATTCATTTCATATGTTTGGTATGGTAGAATTGGAAATGAAAATGGAAATGGAATTCAAAATGTGTAAAAATGAATTCCATGATGTAACCCATAAAATTGATTTTTTGACCATTCATTTTTTTCTATATTTATATCAATTTATTCTCCATTCCCTTCCTCATTTCCATCTCAAACCAATTAATTTTTCACAATTTTCACAAAATAAAATAATATCCTTCGTATATTTCTTTTGTAAATGATAAATCGCTTTTCTACTGCATTCGCAACCGAATCCTATTTTCAGCTAAACGCCAAATTAAAGGCATGATCTAGTAAGAATGTAAAAGCTTACCGTGATACTATGGATACAATAGTTAAACTGAAGCTTAACTAGAGTTAGGGAAAAAAGGTAAGAGGATAATGAATGGGGGATCAGATGAAGTGTACGAGTTTACTTGCTAAGCTTGAATACGTGTAAATGAAAAGCAACGACTTTTGTTTTTCTTGATTTTTTTGTGAAAAGGTGCAAAAAAAAAAAGTGGACGGAGAGGATGTTCAGCGAAGCTTCCTAGAAATCAGCTCCCCAGCCGTCCAACCGCGGATGACATCTCATGACTCTGCCCACGTCAGCATCATCTTGTCATTATCCCACGTGTCCCTTTATCCTGTCTTCCACCTTCTCTCTCTCACCCCCCATCTCCAAATTTCAAAATAACTGCCAATGTTTGAGTTGCTTGTGAAGGGTTGAAGAGTGAGAGAAGCACGTGTGAGAGAGAGAGAGAGAGAGAGGACTTTTTTTGATTGGTACTAAAAAATTGGAAGAGGGAAGGGTCCAAGAATGTGTTGGGCCGCCATTCCTTATCAGCCGCCGAATCCTATTTTATTCAATGCGTCTTGTTCGGTCGTTATCCCATATTCCCACTTGCGCCTTCCTTAGCAAACACCCTTTCTTTGATTTTTCAACCTCACTGACTGTTTTGGCCACTGTTCTTGATTTTCAGCAGCCTGAGTAGTAACCCAATCAAATACTAATGACTCGTTTGATACGTTGAAATTGATTTTGGTGGAATGGAGATGAAAATGAGGATGGAAATGGAGATGGAAGTGGATATAAATATAGGAAAAACAATGAGGTGTCAAAAAATCAATTCCATGGAATTGAATACAATTCCACGCGTTACATTATGGAATTCATTTCTACCCATTTTGAATTCCATTTCCGTTTTTAATTCCACCCCCAATTCCACTATACCAAACATAGGAAATGAATTCCATTTCCAATTCCACCTCCTAATTCCATCATACCAAACATAGCATAAATAATAAAATAATTCCTGAATGGCTAAAATATACTTTTAGTCCTTTATCTTTGCGTTAGGTTTCATTTTAGTCATTTAAGTTTAAAAAGTGCACTTTCAGTCCCTCAAACTTAACGCCGTTAGTTTCTCTTAACGGAAAATGCTGACTCATCAAATTTAGTCTATAACTGTACAATAAAACGTTGACTCATACTCACATTTTAATTATAATTTAATAATACAATAATTTGATTTTTTAAATTGTGTAAAATAAAAAAGTATCTAAAATAACAGCGTTAAGTTTGATGAGTCAACAATTTCATTAGGAGAAACTAACGGTGTTAAGTTTGAGGGACTAAAAGTGTAATTCTTAAACTTAAAGGACTAAAATGAAACCTGATGCAAACATAAAGGACTAAAAGTATACTTTAACCTTGCTGAATCGCGGTGCATTTGTACACTGGGCCTATTCATAATTCTGGGCTGGGCTGGTCTGGATGGTACTTCACATCAGACATGGACCCAAAGCAATTGGCAGATCAAACATGGCCCCATCTACGTCTTGAAAGAAAGTCGCCTATAGCTTACATGGCCCAAATAGAAGTCTGTATCCTACTGGAAGAACCATCAATAAGGTCTCAAGTTTTAATTTATTCGATTTTGACTCAATTAAATACCCATATTAAAAAAAAGAGAGAGATGACTGTCTGATCTTAATTATAAGACAAATAACAACTTCATGCTATTGCTTTTTATGCAATTATAAAAAATGTGTACTAGTTCTAGGGCTGAGCAAG
>JANTPZ010036300.1:0-11987 GCA_025593235.1 Vachellia pachyceras
GATACGGGATTTGATGGCCAAACGTCTTATTGATTTGTAGATCATGTGCTTATTTCTTCAAGGTGAATGTATATAGTTTCAACCATTCATGTCAACTTGTATAGGGTTAATTAGATTCATGAATTGTGTAACCCTGCAACAAATGTACAATGATATATTTGCTTAGTAAATGACAATGGTGATTTTGTGTTTCGCTGCAATAAGGACTTGGCTTTCGAAGATATATACGTCTAACTCTGAGGAATTTTAATTTGTATGTCTCTGCCACAATGACTTTTGATTAGAACCATGATATTTGTTTATTCTGTCTGGACTTGATTTGGTGTATAAAAGGTAACTGTAGGCTGAATCGGGTGGGTTGATAAAATTGAAGAAATTTTTTTTTAAAAAAAAAAGTATATACGACGCCCAATATAGGGAAATGGGCGCCTAGGTGGGAGCTACAGTGCCCTACATTAGAATGTAGGGTGCTATAGGTGTGAGCTACGGCGCCCTACATTAAAAAAAGGGCGCCGTAGGTTGAGATACGGCGCCCTACATTACAAAGTAGGGCGCCGTATCTCCCACCTACGCCGCCCAACCTTACAAACAAAAAGGGCGCCGTAAGCTCTAACTTTCTACTCTCCTCACATATACACCCCCAAGAAAGGGCGCCTATTGGTTTAAAAATAGGGCGTAAAAGGTACTTTTTGTAGTAGTGGCCATTAATTTCCAACGGAAAGAAAGATAGAGCGCTATCATAAGATTCCAAATAATGGAAAAAATTGCCATCACATCCCTAAACATCATAAAATTGAATTGGAGTCAAACAAGTTTTGGGTTGGATTGATTAATTGTAAATATGAGAATACCTTCCTGTGCTATGAGATGCCTAACATTTCAATTCAAATAACCAGGAGAAATTAGGTCTTTTTACATTTGCAATTAATCTAACTTAGGTTTCAGTGGACTCCAACCCAATTTTTTGACTTTCAGGGATATGGTGGTAATTCTCTATATTCTTTAGGACCTGTGCGTAATTTCCCCTTTTCTAACCTTTTAATTTCGTATCTTTCCGCACGGGTCATATATATGATTAGTCCAATTTACTCTAGTGTGTTAGATAAGGTTTCCAAATGGAGTTAGGAATCTAATTCTGGGAGGCCAAATGAGAAAGCTCCGAGAGTTTAACATAAAGGGTTAGTGGAAGGCCAAATGAGAAAGCTCCGAGCGTTTAACATCTAAAATATTTCAACTAGTAGCTCAGGACTTTAGGTATCCTGCATGCATTTGCAAACTTAAATCTATTATTGTTATAAAAGAACTATTCAAAATTCAGGTAATGAAACTGAATTATCTTACTAATAGTGTTGGATCTAACGAAAAGGACTAATCCCTCGTGATATAACAAATCAAGTTCGAATCACTACTGGGATATTCATGTTTAATGTTTAACAGTGCCATGAATAAGATTGTTTTCAATATGAGGGTATCTTTACCTTAGCAAAAAAGAAAGAAGAAATGAATTATCTCTATCTCGTTTCCTAATAGTCTCTTTCAATGGCTTGAGTATGTAGGGCACAAACTTAAATAAGAATTGCTGGAGCAGTTTTCATCCTCAATTATTGACAATTGGTCTGTTCTTGAGTTGGTCAAGAAACTTAAAAAAAAAAACAAAATGAGGAATTACAAAGATTGTTAAAGTTAAATATGTTATATTGGTGTTGATGGTGGCCAACTTTTAATAGCGCACTTTCACTATGTGACCATACAATTAATTATTGGCCACCGTGATCCCTGTGCTAAGCCAATGAGTGAATTAAATGTGTAAACTTACTGTACATATTCTTCTAGGCAACCAAATTAGTGAATGACATGTGTAAACGTATAGTGTGTGTGTAGTCCTTCAATAAATTCAATGACAAATAAAATGTCCTTTCTTTACAGTTTGATTGTTAATAATTAATTACAGTAAATTAAAAAGTCAAAATTTTTTATTCTCGATGAGCACAATTGTTCACAATAGCCTTCTAAAATTGACATCACTAGACCCATCTGATTGTAAGAAATAGGAGGAAATATAACTGTCAGACAAAAGGAAGAATGATCAAGCTGGCTTGCCAAAACTAAGAGAGTTCAAAAATCGTTGAGGTTGCCTTTTTACCCTGACTTGTAAAATTTGGTCTTAAAGGAATGTGAAATGGAGAACAGCCTCGTCGGAAAGCAAGTGGATAGGAACATGGTGGCCCGAAATGCGTAACGATGACAATTGAGTGGAAGGCGTAATTTGTTCAGATTTTTCAATTTTGGGGTCCAGAATCGAAAATTTGCAGGCCATGCATGGCATGGTTCTTATCTACTTATCGTGACTCCCAACTTGCAAGTTCCAACTTAGTTGACGACTCAGTCTCTCTTAAGTCTTGGTCATCGTTAAGCAGTTTATGTGTTCTTCTTGATCACTCTTGAAAATCTACAATCCAGGACTGAAAGCTCAAGTCCATTGCAAGTATGAAGCAATGTCCCTCTCCTGTTTCAAAGTTTATCCTTTAACGTTTCTTTTTCTATTTGTTTTATCATTCTTCTATTTGTTTTTCCACATATAAGCATCCCTATGTGATATCTCTCAATTCTCAAAGTATGAGTAGCTTGTTAATTGACAATAATTGCGTTGTCATTTACACACTACATTTTCATCCTTCTTTCACAATTGCATTGACCTTCTAGGGGGAAACAGAGAGAACCATAACACACTAATTTATTTTACTCTAATATCTGAACATGTATGGGCCTGGAAAAAGAAACTCATAGCGGTGCATGAAAGCTGAACCAAAACATTTGATACTTCACTTTACTCTGGGTAGGGAAAAAATCATTCTTTCCTTCATGGTGATACTTCAATTCTTCAAAATGTAAATTTTAATTAATCATTTGGTGACGGTGATGAATGATTCTCCTTCCAGACTGCTGTTAATATGAAATGGCAGAGGTGGGAGTGTCGGTAGCAGCAAAACTCGCTGAATATTTGGTGCGTCTAACTCTACGGCAGCTACAATATTTGTTCTGTGTGGGGAAAATCAGCAGAAATGTTGAGATCATAAAGGAGGAGCTGATACTGAAGCAAGGAAGGGTGAAGGAACGTGTTCAAGAGGCCATCAACAGGACTGACAGGATAGATGGTGACGTTAACAAGTGGAAGAATGATGTGGAGAGCATCATATCAAAGGTGGAGAATTTGGAGGAACAACTAACAGCCAACAACGGCTGCCTTCAAGGGTGGTGCCCTACTTGGACAAGATATTTTCTCTGCAGAAAGTTGGCTAATAAAAACCAGAGGATGATTCATCTAAATATAAAGAGTAATCACTTCAATCCATTTTCCCATCCTGTTACTATTCTAGATATAGAGTATCATTCTTCCTAAAATTTTATGCTCTTCAACTCTACACGAGTGGCATTTGATCAGCTACGGGAGGCTTTGAATGATGATAGCGGCTTCATAATTGGGCTCTAGGGCATGGGAGGGTCAGGGAAAACCTCCTTGGTGACAAAAGTGGTAAAGAAAGTAAAAGAGTTACATCACTTTGATCGAGTTGTGCTCACTACAATTTCTCAAATTCCAGATATAAGAAAAATTCAGGTGAAATTGCTGACCTGTTGGGGCTCGAAATTTGGAAGAATCTAAAATAGGAAGGGCAAAAAGAATAGCACTACGGTTACAAAATGGAGAAAGAAATTTGATAATAGTGGATGATGTATGGGCTAAGCTCAATCTTGAGGACATAGGGATTTCTATTGGGGAAAATCATCAAACAAGTTACAAAGTTGTCCTGACCACATGCCGTTTAGATGTATGCACCTTGATGGGATGCCAAAAGATGATTCAACTTAATTTGTTAAAAGAAGACGAAGCTTGGGCATTGTTTCAAACCTATGCTCATGTTGATGACGAAGTTGTGGCACGGGAAATTGTTGTTGAATGTAAGGGCCTACCGATTGCAATTGTAGCTATGGGAACTTGCTTGAAAGGAAAAGGAGTTGATGAAATGAATGTAATGTTGTACGGGTTGAGAAATGCGAAGCCAAACAATGTGGATAAAGTTGTGAGGGATGCTTTTGCTTGTCTTGAATTAAGTTATGATTATTTGGCAACCGCAGAAGCCAAGCTTTTGTTGTTAATGCGTGCTATGTTTCCTGAAGATCATAAAATTGATGTTGAAGATCTTTTCAGATATGGAGTAGGGTTAGGTATATGTGGAGATGTAGACTCTTTTGAAACAATAAGAAATCAAGCTAGAGCAACTATAAAATATCTCATTGACTCTTGTTGATGCATTTTTCTCCAAAGTTTAAAAGAAGATAAGAATATGTGACTATGCTTGATGTTATACGTGATTTCACATTGTGGAAAGCATCTATAGAGGATGTCACCATTATCGTAAATCGTACAAAAGAATTGGATGAGCTGGTTGATGATGAAGGGGTAAAAGATTGTTACGCTGCATCTTCATGGTATGATGAGGAGTATGAACCTAGGTCTCTATCGGCCGCTTCAAAGGTTCGGTTTCAATTAAACGCTCCAAAACTTAAGCTTCTAATGTTACATTCAAAAACACCATTGGAAATATCACATCTATCATTTGAAGGCGCTAAAGGACTCCGGGCTTTGATTATCATGTGTAGATATAAGGGAATGTTTAAAGTACAACCTTATTCAATCCAATGGTTGTCTAATCTTCAATGTTTGCGATTGCAAAATCTGGATTTATGTGACATCTTTTTTGTGGTAAGCCTTACAAGACTTGAAATTCTTGACCTACAAGGTAGTAAATTTGACAAAATACCAGATGGAATTGAAAAATTAAATAAACTAAAGCTGTTAGACTTGTCAAGTTGTAAAATTGATGAATGTTGTTATAGTTATAGGAAGGTGTTCATAGTTACAAGAGTTGTATGTTTATAGACATATTCCGCACTCAACGAACACTAATTGCTATGAATTCCTTGCAAGTCCCATTGGTTTGAGGAAGTTGAGAAGGTATAAGTTAGAAATTGGGGATCAACCTGACAGATACTTGAAAATTGAAAACAAAGGCGTAAGATATTTATGCTTGAGTGGGGTTAAATATGTCTATGTTAGGTTCAATAATCAAGGATCTTGCACAAAGAGCAACTGCAATTGAATTTAATGAGCTTAAGGGAGGCAGCAACAGTTTCATGCCTAATATTGTCCAAGGGGTAGGAGGCATGAATGAGTTAAGTAACCTCCTTCTTTATAGGTGTTCAAAGATTGAATGCATTACTGATGAAACAACTCATCATGATGATGCAGCTATGCCTAGATTGGGTGAGTTAAAGCTAACATATATGAATAATATCAAACAATTACATCGTGGTCCTTATCCTTTTAGCTTGTTCCAAAAGCTAGAAAGACTAACTATATACAAATGCCCTAAATTGCTCCTCATATTCCCTCCCGATTGCAACATAGGCAGTCTTAGGCTTCTCGAAATTTCCTATTGTCCGATGTTGAAATCTCTCTTCCTTGCCTCTGTTGCTTGCACTATGTTTTCCTTAGTGGAGCTCAGAATAGAAGGTTGCAATGAATTGAAGCATGTAGTAGAGGGAGAGGGTGGTTGTGATGCATGGGCGAATTCACGATTCCCAAAATTGAAAATTTTGTCTGTTGATAATTGCAAGAAATTGGAATTTCTATGTCAGATCTTTATAGCTTTAAGGTTTCTACAGTTGCAACGCCTTTCCATAGCACATGCTCCCAACATGAAATTTATGTTTGATGAAGGACAACCAATGCATGATCAAGATGAGACTCAGTTACTGCTTCCTCTTTTAGAA
Organism: Vachellia pachyceras; assembly: GCA_025593235.1. Taxonomy (NCBI): domain Eukaryota; kingdom Viridiplantae; phylum Streptophyta; class Magnoliopsida; order Fabales; family Fabaceae; genus Vachellia; species Vachellia pachyceras. Next base: position 5,833 of record JANTPZ010036300.1, read on the forward strand.
TATCTCCAACTAGAAGATCTTCCAAGTCTTGTTGGAATTTTCTCAGAGAGATATCGTCGAAGGTGGCCATCTATAAAGATAATTTAGTGGAGGAATTGCCCGAATATGGTAAGCATTTGGTGTCCCATGCTTCAATTTGATTTGCAAAAAAATATTAAAAATACTAAAGTTTTTTTATATAAAAGATATCTTTTTTAATGTGATTAAATATTTTTTAGCTTGCATTGAACAGAAAATAGATTTCATGTAGGTACATATTGAGAGATGGTTCACTTAATTAATCCATGCAAATTTTATTTAAAATAAGAAATGAATTATAAAATCTAAAGTCATTCATCAGGAAAGTATTTGGCTTAGAAGTGCAAGGATAATCGAACAATTCCATTTCATTCTTTTGTACTTTGTTATTCATTATTCTTTCGGCCCGCAAAATAATATTAACTCATATGGGTCCAGCCATCACCCTAATTTTTTCTTGACTTCATTCTTGAACTCCATTATCTTATAAATGCATACTCTTGATCTTTATTTGATTTATTTATCAAAAAATTGATAAATTAAGTCTACAACAACAACAACAACAACAATAAAGTTTTATCCCTCTAAACAGCTTGATCTACCTTCTTCACTAGTGCATGCAATGATCCTTTTGTGGACATGTTGAAATCATGTCATATGATTTTCTACCGTTTTTCTCCAATAGGTTCAAGTCCAACCGTTCCTTGTATAAATAATGATAAGTTCATTACAAATATTATCTTCTTCGTAAGATTTTACATTTATCTTAATATCCTCATCTTAGCTACCCACTTTATGCTCATGAAATCCCTTTGAAACCCAACTTTTCCACCACAAATAACTCTGTGGCTTCTCTATATAAATTAATTCTATGCAAGAATAATAAATGTGCATTTAGAATTTTAATTAATGGGGATGTATCGTGTTTTGAGAAATATGTTAATAGTTTTCATTATTTTTTCCTTCCCTTTTTTTCCTCTTTCACATAGGAATTGTATGGAGTTAAAGGCCATCAATTGAGGAATGAAGAATTATACAAGCCACTGGTAGCTATAGAAAGGATTCAGCTTGATAATTGTGTGGCAGAATCCATTTTCAACTATCAGATTGGGGTTGAAGAACAAATTCCAACATTTCAATACCTCAAAGTATTAACTTTGAAAAAATGTGGTGCTCATATTTGTCTTTCAGAGTTAACTTTTGTGGCCATATCTTGTTGTGAGGAGTTGGGGGCAATTTTTTCAGGGAATGAAGGGACTCAAAATAATCCATCCATTGCTTATTCATGTCTGCCAAAATTGGACAACTTGAAAATCTCTAAGTGTGACAAGCTTAAATTCATTTTATCTTTCAAGACCGATACTCCTGCCCAAATGTTTCCTCAAATAATCACTCTAACCATATCTAATTGTGAGGAATTGGAGGAAATAATTGCAGAAAATGGGAAACATCATATCATGTCCAATGTTCAAATTCACTACCCAAAACTAAGATAGTTGAAAGTTGAGAGGTGCAACAAGCTCAAAAGACTCTTCTCTACATCTACGGCTACAATTGTTCTTTCAAGCTTAAGGAATATATATAGAGCTACGAAATTTGCCAAATTGCACAAGTGTTTCTCAAGGAAGGTTGCAGATTCAAGTAGAGCCTATGAGAAACTTAATCATAAGAAACTGCCCCAAATTTATTGATTCAAATTTTTATTCACAAACTGACAACAATATTGTTAAGAATAACAGTGTCCTTCATGTTGATTAGAATCTTTAAATGTCACTTATCATCATTGCGGTTGTCTCAAAAATTTTAAAAGTATCTTTTCAACAAGCTTCTAAACATACTTAATTAAGGCTTGGCTAAAGCCAAGGTACATTACGTGAAAATATTTTGATTATTATCCAAATAATTTTATTTATAAAAAATACACTTTTTTATCATCCAAAATACATTCATTCTAAATAGTAATAGTGGGATCAAGAGAAATTGTTTTTTAAATTATATATATTGACATATTGTCAATAAATATAGATAAGTATAAGACAATAAAATAATTAATACTGATGAAAAATTGATAGACTGGGTAGTCTATGCAAGAATAATCGTAGAATTTTAATGAATCTCAATTTATTTTCTTAGCAAATATGTCAATTGTTTTGATCTTCTTTTCATCCATTTTTTTCCTTTTTCACAAAGGAATTGGAGGAACTTGATGGTGTTCAATTGAGGGATGAAGGATTCATGCCAATGGCAGCTATGGGAAGGATTGAACTAGATAATTGTGGACTAGAATCCATTTTTCACATTCAAGGTGGTGTTGAAGAACAAATTCCAACATTTCGATACGTTAAAGAATTGGAACTGGAAAAATGTTCAAGACTGAAATTTGTATTTTCTGCTCATACATGTCCTAATCTTCCTGAGCTAACTTCTGTCACCATATCTTCCTGTGCGGAGTTGGAGGCAATTTTTTCATGTAATGAAGAGACTCAAAATAGTGTATCCATTGATGAATCTTGTCTGCCAAAATTGAAGTATTTGGAAATCTTTAAGTGCAACAAGCTTAAATTCATTTTAGCTTTGATGACAAATGTTGCTACTTTAGTGCTTCCGCAACTAAGCACTCTAACCATAACAGACTACTCTCAAATGGAAGAAGTTTTCAACGGCTCAAATATTGAAAATCATGGCATTGACAATGAAAGGGAGATCAAGTTACCAAACATGAAACTTGTAAACTTGCCAAAACTTGTTCATGTCTGCCGAGGGTTTAAGTGGCATGAGCGAAGTTTTACAAAATTGAAGTTCATGACTGCCCAAACCTTATGCCAGTCAAGGATGCAACTATTCATTGGATCAAAGAGGTAAGTTGTGTCTCTCAATGCTTCCAAATGCTTCTATTTTTTAAAGCAGGTTCTTATTATTTTGGAGGTACCAATACAAATATAAGTTGTTCTTATATGACAAACCAATAATAGTTCAAAGGATATAAGTTTAATGGTAGAGGGACTTTGATCATCTACATGTTTCCAGTTTTAACATGATTCTAGTATGTGTGTGTGTCTATATATATTTGTGTAGACAAACAAGTGACGAAGACACTATATATATCCCTGCATACAAATTTTAAGCAACCAAATTAGCAAACTACATGCGTTAACTTCTATATAATCCTGCAATAAATTAAATGCCAAATAAAAGCACTATTTTTCTATTCCCACCTTTTACTTCTTTATTATATATGTGTCAGCGTCTTGTAAGGGAGTATGTGTTGAAATACAGCCAATTAAATAATACTGAGGCTCTCAATCTTCCCCTCTCTGTTCTGAATGTTGGAGAGATTGATACTCATAATCTTATTGTTGAACACAATTGGCAAGTCCTTGGTGATGATGACCAACAAGAAACCAGCGACTCAGGAAGGTTGATGGAATCAACACAACAAATAGTAAGAGGAGGTATTGTTCCCACACAAGTTTTGAGCTTCCACTATCTTCATTCCTTAGAAGTGGTTTGATGTGTAAAGTTGAAGTTTTTATTCTCTACAAGCATCATTGCCCACAACAAACTTCCCAATCTAACCTTCCTGACCTTATCTGAGTGTGAGGAATTGGAGGAAATAATTGCAGAAAATGGGGAACATCAGACAATTGTGCTTTCAAGCTTGAAAAACATAAAGCTAACAAATTTGCCAAATTTCAAGAGTGTTTGTCAAAGAGGTTTGCAGTTTCAGGTGGAGCTTATGAGTAACATCAACATAAGCAACTGCCCCAAATTTGTGGATTCAAATATGGGATCGACTCTTCAACAATTGGGAACAATATCGGTATGAATGAATATTAATTCTGTATTATGCTAATTAGAATCTTCACATTTAGAATGAAATAATAAGTGGTTTAAAATCACATATAAGTATCATTTTACTAGTTGCGACTATATAAAATAAATAGGTAACTTCTTAATTACAAATAAATGCAAGGACACCAAGAAGAAAAGCAATACTGGATTCACATACGTACACCACTATATTTATTTCAATTTCAAAGCAGAAGAAATGAAAATATGGAATATATGTCACTTCATTTCATGATTTTTTTTTGCATATTTAGTAAAAGCATTCTTTTAAAACTTTTAATGTACATCCATATTAGGAATACTGCATCAATGACTCAGGAGTGTTGATGGGATCTGAACAGCAAATGGTAGGAAGAGCTGTTGTTCCTACACAAGTTTTGAGCTTCCACTATCTTCATTCCTTAGAAGTAACTCAGAGTAAAAAGTTGAAGTTTGTATTCTTAAAGAGTACTATTGTCCAAAATAGCCTTCCCAAGTTGGCATTCCTAACCTTGTCTAATTGTGAGGGGTTAGAGGTGATTTTTGGACAACTATAATGGGACAATTGTGGTTTCAAGCTTGAGGAAGATAAGGCTAACAAATTTGCCAAATTTTAAGAGTGTTTGTCAAGAAGGGTTGCAGATTCAAATGGAGCTGAGAGACATCAGCATAAACAGCTGCCCCAAATTTGTTAATTCAAGTTTAGGATTAGCTCTTCAAAAATTGGGCACAATATCGGTATGATTGAATATTTTGTATTGTTATTATTATTATTATTATTATTATTATTATTATTATTAGAATCTTAACAATTAGATGGAATAATGGGGGTTAGAATCACACATACAGTATAATTTTGCTAGCAGCAACTGTATAAAATAAATAGGTAACTTGTGAATTGCAAAGAGATGCAAAGACACGAAGAAGAAAAACAGTGCTTGATCAATGTACGCTCACAACTATATTTTCTTTCAATTTCAGAGCTCAAGAAATGAAAATATGTTATATATGTCACTTCATTTCATGTTTTTTTGCATATTTACTGAAAACATTCTTTTAAAATTTTTCATATACATCCTTATCAAAATTTTGACTACAAAATTTCACCCAAAAAATTGGATAGTTTAATCCTATAATTATACATTGATATTTAAACATTTATATATCAGTTTAGACTTTGCTCAGGGATGCTAATAATATATCCATTTTTATATGCTTAAATTTATTTTTTTAAAGAAGAAATGTACGTGTACTAGTAAATTTGATTGATGTGAATAAATTGATCTTTGATAAATGAAATTTTATTTGCCATAGGTTTCGAACAAGGATTCAAATGCTGTTGAGACTTCTTCATCAAATAATGTAAATGTAGAAAGAGGGATGATCTCGAGAGCATGGGAATTGTATTTGGAGGATTTAATGAGCCTAATATTTGTATGGGAGGATCTGACTCCCATCATCTTCCAAAATCTTAGGGGTCTAAGTGTAATTAGATGCAGAAGATTGAAGTGTATGTTCCCAAGCTATGTCATCAGAAGCCCTACAAAAAAAAAATATCTTATTCTTGCGGATTTGGACTGCAAATCCGTTGGAAAAATGTTTCCTGCGGATTTTGATCCGCAGATATAAGGTTTGTAGAAATTTATTTTCCTACGAATTTATAAATCCGCAGGAAACTCCACAGATAAAATCCGCAGGAAAATTTAAAATTTTTTTAAATTTAGTAAAAAAATCTAAATAATGTTCAATATTCATGCTTCTCCTAAATAGTCATTCAATCTTGTATATATACAAAGTAATCTTGTATAAATAGTCATGTATACAAAGTAATCTCCAAGGGAATGGGCAACAACATGGTATACAAAGTAATCTTTAAGGGAATCAAATCACTATACAAAGGATTTTTGCAATAATGAACTCGGGAAAAATACATTCTTGACTGCCAAAAGACATTAGGATCATCCCTATACAAAGAAGAATCTTGAATTTCCTGATTGGATAAATGGCGATTCACAAGACGTATTGTTCAAGTTCCAAGTCCAACCTCCTAAAATTGAAACTCCCTCCTGCACTTTCTGGAAACCAATACACCGCTCTGGAATCCCATCCTGTTAAAATTAAATGGTACATCAGGGTATAACCAAGGGACTAGAACTGAGAAGAACGTTTTATCCATAAGCACATATGCAAGATATGATCAAAAAGAAAAATCAAGACACTTACAATGGAATCAGAACTTAGAAGGTATTGTTCTGGTTCTTAAACCATGGAAGCTCCATCAGCAAAGATCAAAATGACTGAAGGAAATA
>JANTPZ010036301.1:0-10179 GCA_025593235.1 Vachellia pachyceras
TCGATACCTGGAAAGGTCACTTTGTTGTGGCTCCAGTCGTGGCGCTTGGGGAGGCATCCTAGCTCCTGGGTGCTTAGGTAAACGCCTGAGGGTAATTGACGGCTCGCCCTGCCCAACATTGGTATGACCTAAGAGGAAGGGAGATTTCGCCCTGCCCTTGGCTTGTGGGTGAGCCCAACCCCCTGCCTAAAATTTTTGTATCAAAAAAAAAAAAAAACTTGAATCAGTTTTAATCCTTAGAGAATGAAGCTCGACAGCAACAAATTAGGTCATTAAATATTCCAACTCACGCATATACCTTGATGTATGACTTGTGAATCTAAAACACAAACCTTTTCTTTAAATATGAATTTCCAGATTTCACAACCATTTCTTTTATAAGTTGAAATCTACAAATTACTTGTCCAAAATCTTAGAAACCAGTAGCAAACATCCTTTACAATGGTATATATACAACTTAAGTAATTGTTTTGGTACCAACCATCCCAAAACACACAATTCCTCCTTTTTCCGCAAAACAATACTCCAAACACCAACATAACACTTTAGAATCATAAAGCTCACATAATTTAGAAAGAATCTGAAGCATGACGAAATTACTGCTCGCGTCAACAGTAACGTGAACAGTGCTGTGAACAGTGTTGCGAACATTTCTTCCACCAATCCATAGGAAATTCACATATAATGCTCCATATAATATAGGGAAACTATAATCTTGCTTATAACTTGATTTAATAGATGATAACTACATTTTTCCAATCCCAACTCAACCCTTGAAATCCCAAAATGACAACAATAGAAAAATCTGAAGGTTGGCAAGGGTTCAGGAGACTCGCTTGAACCCAAATCCTTGCTTGTACCGGTGAAAAACGCTCTCCTTCGACGGAAATCACAGCGTCGTAAGCGGTCGCTCTCGTTTTCCTGTCGCTCGCGTCTCTGCTCATCTTTGGAGAATGAAAAAAATGAATGTGGAATAGTGTAGAGGAAGTGGCTGACGAAAATATTAACTGGATGGGTAAAATGACAACTTTACTCTTCCACTCTTTTTCATTTTTTATTTGGTCCCTTTCTCTGTTTTTTTCAGATATTACAGAGAGTGAGTTGGCACAGTGGAAGGGAATATATATGTATAATATTAGGTCAAATGTCTTAATATATATATGCCTTAATATATCTTCTCTTATTCACTGGACATGCTTTAAGATCGGATTAATTATGTAATATTTGTAATCCTTTAACTATTTTACTTTTCGATTGTATGTAATATAAATATATTTTTCGAACCTTCAACTTCATCATTTCATTTTTTTAATTTCATTAAAAAAGTATAAAATAATTATATGTATGAATGATATTCATTCCCTTTTAAGTAATTTTCATCGAAAAGTCACTTCTCCAAATTTCAATCCAAACATAAATACATTTTACAAAAAGTCATTTTGGCCTACGGTTTATCCAAACATAAATTTTAATCATTCTATCAAAAGTAATTTTTTCCAACGATTATTCTCCCAACAGAGTTTCCAAACACACACGAAATAATCAAACTAAAGGCAAAAAATAAAGAACAAGAAAGAGAGAGAGAGATAACTTGAGATTGATAGTACTAATACAAAGGAGGGGGCACATTACATCCAGATGACTGATACAGGAGGGTTGTGATCACAGCTTCACATTACGCAACAGATGACTCAAACAAAAGATACAAATAAACAACACACACAAAACAACCCTCACACAACATGTATGCCGGTCTTTCAAGAGGATTGGCACTCTCTCCACTCTTATGCCTAAACCTGCTTTAAAATACTTCTCTCTAATTTATAGTCCTGAAAAGCGACTTTCACAAACCCCAACTCATAGACCTTGACTAAGTCAAAAATAATATTCATGTAAGTTGAGATGAAATCTATCTCACATACTTACTCTATAAACCGTAAATCAAGTTGAAAAAGTAGTTTATACCACTAATCTAAATGGGCACATAGCAAGTCACAATCTTACCCACACAAAAAATACCTTTCCCTTAGTATGTAATTTCCTAGGTTTCCAAAAGTGGTCCTAACACATTCACTGCATTTATTTCCCCTTCAAAGATCTTGTGAAGTCTATGAATTTTATTAGTTTGACAGAAAATTTAGTTTTGGTTGATCATGAAGTTTTAAGGGTCATCCTTCAACCTCAACTTTTCAATAATATTGACCAGAAACCATTCATAGGGGCCAAAAGGAGAAGGACACAAATACACAATGTAGAACTATACCTGATCCTTTACTCTCATTACATACATATGTGTATTGTCATCACTCATTGTATGTATGTATGCATGCATGCATGCCATGAGGAGCAATACACCGACCGCATTATTTTTTAAGATAAGAGCACAATCGAAGTTGCCACCAAGACAATTCTAGCTCGAACTGTCCAAGACTCTACTGTGATATTTCTTTTATATATGTAAAGGGGACTCCACTCCATAAAAACATGCCACCAACTTACTATTAGTAAAATATATATTGTCTATATTTTCAAATAAATGAAGACGAGAGGAATGCATGGAAAGTTGGTCTGGAAGATGTTCAGCAACCAAGAGGTAGAAGACTCCCATAACACCAGTATGTGACCGGCTGCCTTGGCTATAGTTGGATTCCAGAGTCACAATTTCGCCGCCGGTTATCTTAACAGAACCAGGTTGAGGATGACAAGTGCTCATTCCTACAATGTAACATTCTTCATTCCCTACCTCCATTCCAGTTCCATAATTTGGAATTGAAGAACAAATCACGCTTCCATCCTAAAACCGTCTCACTAATTTCAGAAAACAAGGTAAACTGCTACAATATCACAGTGGAGTTGATACAGTTGATTTAAAGCTATAGAACAGTTTAAATGACATATGAGCTCTGAGAAATTGTCTAAACTTTAACCTCTATCACCCTCCAAATCACAAATATTGAAGGAGGGCTTTCTATACACCAATCACAGTAAACAATGCCCTTCCTAATAAGAAAAAACTATTTCACCCGTTTTTTACACATAGTGAATTACTTATAAAGGCTTAAGCACAAAGAAACATAGTAAGCTACAAAGTTAGAACATTTCTTGGAGCGGAATCATTACTTATGACCCATTTCCATGTTAATTTTTTTCCTATTTATACTAGGGTAACTAAAGGAGTATGAGCCTAGGAGCAACATTAAGGTTGCTGCTATATGATCTGGAGGTCATAAGTTTAAATTCTGAAAATAGCCTCTCTATTTGTAAGGGGTTAACCCTATGTACATCTCTCTCTCCCTAAACCCTACCTAATGGGAGCCTTGTGCACTGGCCTGCCCTTACTAGTTAGTAATTAAAGATTGAAAATAGAAATCAAGAATCCCTACCCATACAGAGTTGAACCAGTTCCACCTGCATGTTGATGAGCCACAACATAGATGACATAGCCACCTCTTGGCATTAGTAGGCTTGTCCTCTTGACGTCAATGCATCCACTGTTATCCTTATGCTTATTGTTGCAAGATTCAACATCATACTCAATCTGTAACAAATAAATTCGTGTCCCTTACATACGCCCAACAACGTAAGAGCATATAATTATGTTTTAAAGTTGACCTCAAATTCTTAATAAACAACTTGTCACCATAAGAATTACTACTTCTAGTCCTTAATATAAGAGTTAGTTTGTCTCCAAATTTATAATTTCCCAATTTTTCTTTATTTATTGCATACAGTAAGGGGTTTTCACTATGGAGCCGTTCCAATGAATGTGATTAAATGGGATAGTTTAGGGAAACCAACACACATTTGTTACAAGTAACTAACTTATATTTTTAATATCAAAAAATTACTTATCTAACTTATATTAAGGACCGGAGAGAAAACTTACCTTACAGTTATGAATTGTACTCAAGTCTTTTGAACAAGAGATACTTGCAAAGTATCAGTCACATCAAGTACATAAATCTTAAGAGGCGCAACCAAATCACTCCAGTAGACCCATTGAATTGTATATCTCAAGTAGAGGCTTCTCCTAGGTCCCTCAAAGCCTTCCTTCACCCTGCATTCAATTTAAGCCCATGATGCATTCAATTTTAGCGACGGATGTTTTAGCGACGGCACCTTCCGTCGCTAAATCCGTCGCTAATTTAGTAAATTCTATCGAAAAATGATGATATTTTTACATACATATCCGTCGCTAAATTGAAACTTCCGTCACTAAATACCTTATATTTCGTCGCTAAACAAGTAATTATGTGTTTTTATTCCTTCGTTGATTTTAAATATAAATCATCTCCACATTAACAAAAATATTTTATAAACAAACACTATTTAATCACGCAATTGACCCAAAAATTAAATTTTTAATAGTAATATCAAGTACATAGTATCTCTAACCATAAACACATTCTAATGTCTGATATCTTAAAGTTCAAAATACAAATAAAAGGCTAGAGCTCCAAGCAATACAATCATCATTCAGGGATTTGGATCTGGGTTTCTGGAAGAATTTACAGAACTAGCACATCGATCAGAAGTCGAGGTACTCTCACCCTAAAGATCGAATAGCCCGAAAAATAACTTGCCATATAGAAAATCTCATCTCTGACATCTTTTTATCTACTACACGGTTGACAGCTTGTTCAACAGCTTCTCCAAATCCAGGCGTCCCGACAAAATCTACATTCGGTGTAGGTTGAAGCGAAGCTTGTTGAGGAGCATTAATGTTACATGTAGTCTTGCCATAATTGCACACCACAATACAATTGCACGGGGGGGGGGGGGGTTTAAAGCAATTAAGATGTCTTGAAACAAATTTAAATTGTGAATAAGAAGTTTCTTTTTCACATACAAGAGCTTGCATTATGGTTTATGTTTTCTAGATATAAGAAAATTGATGTAAGGAAATTTTAAACAATTGATTAATCAAATAAAGAAAACAAAGTGAAAATCACAAACAGGAAAAACATAAGCTAAAAGGGATACCTTACAAAAGAAACTTATCAAATAAAGAAACAAGACAAATGGAACTAGCTCCATCTTTCAGTGAACAAGGCCCCTATATCAAACTGATTTGCCTAGGGGAAAGCACATATTCACAGTCCTGCGATGCCTTTGTCTTATTATCTCACTTTAATCCCAGCAACTCTTAGCCTCTACTCTATTTTGTTGAATATGTGTCAGTCTCTACTCTCTACATACTTGTTTAAGTATTATCTGATAAGAATACAAATTTCCATCCTCAAAATTTGAGTCTTTCTGATAATTATGCAATTTAAGTTCAGCTTTCAGTGTTGCAAGCTATAACTATACAGACAAATTGTTGGGCATCTCGGTACTAATACAAGGAAACATTTAAATAATAAGAGTTTTCTCTATAGTTGACATTGATACAACCGACAAGAGTACTGTCTGTAGAAAGAGAGATAAAATGGCTTCTATGTTATTAATTTTCAGAATTAGCAAAAACTGCCTCTAGTGAAGGCATCTTTGTCAAATCACCTATTACAATGGAAAACACATCAGAAGGATATACTTAAAAATACAAGTCATTTGCAGCTATGAAGGAAACAACAGCAAAAAACACAATACCAAATTAAACCAACAGGACAAATACTGCAGCCAACACTGCTACTACAGCAACAAAAACAGAGAAAAGAAGATGCATGTATGCATTACAAAAAATAATTCATAAACAAGATTAGTTAGCAATAACGACCTGGGCTTTGTATAACTTCAACATAACATCAAGCATTTAAACATTAGTATATTGGTCAGCCATAAACAGAAAGGTCCAAGAATGTACAGACAGATATCAAGTAATGAAAATCATGTATTACCAAGAATGTTAAAACCCCAAAGGTAGCAAGAAAGGTTACCTTTCTGCAAAAGACCTAAGGATTAAAAAAAACCTAGTCATCAGTACTCAAACCAAACAATTCTGGAAAAGTTGCAATTAAAGTGCAAGGAAATACCAGATCAGCTTCAATAAAGTTCCTTCTAACATCAATTAATGAAACAGCCTCTAGGACCTATATTCAAAATCCAAGCACAATGATAAATTCTACATTCGGTGTAGGCTGAGGCATAAACTTTTTACAACCTTTTTTGTACAAAAGATAAACATAAACTTGTGGTCACTCAATATCTATTCAATATACTTTTTATAATGGCATTAGTGTTTCAAACAGAAAAACCAGTAGCAATGATAGGAAGAACCACACAAATGTACTAGAAGTTCATAATGCAAGCACTCTGTTTTATTTCCATTAATTCATTGTCTTAAGGCCATAACACACATGTTCTTCATCAACGAATCAATATACAATTCAAAAGCAAGCATCTTTGTTACAGAATAATATTATTACTGCACAAATAGACAATTATCACAGCAACCAAACAAACTAATATGCCCGAAACCAAACAATGTAGAAACAAAAGCTAAAGCACCAAACTTACCACAATTGGACGCATAAATGATACAGCTTTGATATCCTCATCATCATCATCACATATGTAATTAACAATCTCCTGATCAAATAGCTGCCAGAAAAAAAACAAAAATAATAGTGTTGAGCTTTACTAGTCTAAAATTGAACAATATAAATTATAAAAAACAAAGGAAGGGAAAGAAAGAAAAAAAGAATCAACTTGCTCACAAAAGCCAACTCCTGATGAACCAATTAAGATATAGGAGGCAAAATGCAGGCACCATTCATGATTCATCTTTTGAAACTATATTCATTTTCTTTCTCAAGGAGTTTGCAGTTGCAGTAAATCCATATTATAGCCCAAACATACAAGAGATTGCATGGAAAGAGAATAAACCATATTACAGCTAAAGCATCTCTGCTCCCTACCTGCCCTAGGAGCAATTATGAAAAGTCAATGATCTTTCCTTTTGTAACTTGCTTGACAATCATCAATAGAACATGCATATGGGCCTCTGTATCATTAAAATAATTGTTAAATTAAAGCCTCAAACTACAAGGATTCATTCAAGCACATCACGTCTACAACTTTATAACTAAGATTCTCATGACACTAGAAAATAAAAAACATAAGAATAGAAGTACTTTCTAGCAAGAATTGATGTGAGAGGTTATCAGGGTCCTTTTGGATCGATAGATCCCACATTACTCACGGTAATAGTGTCTAATGTCTCTGAAAATAGGTCTCTCTCCAAGTTCTCCCAGTTCAACCATATTTATCTCTGCATACAGCGGGAACACGGTGAAAGGAGGGGAGGGACTTTCATTGATAAAACCAGATAAGAGGAAACATTATAAATAATAAAATGATACAAAAACACATTAAAAAAGTGTGAGATTAACATAATAAGAAGCAAAATTGGGACTCTAGAAACTTACCGAGATTAAATAGAAGGGTTAGAGCTTAGAAACAAGGGAAACTGAGATTTGATACACAGAAAGTTTAACACGCTAGGACCTGTAGATTTGGGTGTTTCAATCAAGAATCAGTAAAGAAATAGAGTGGAATAAAATAAACCCACATAAGCAAAAAGTTAAAATCTGGATTATATCGAGACCCAAAAGCTAGAGAACAAGTGAGATTGATACAAAGTGAAGCTATATCGAAACCTAAAGCAACCCCAAAACATAATTGCCAAAAAAACCTGAGAACGAAGTTGCGTCAAGACACGACAGATCGAAAACACCATCCGTCAAAATCTTCGGGATGGGTCTAGCATCTGTAGGTTAGTTACTCACATATCGGCCTCCCAATGTGAACTTGTTCACCCTTAACTTCATGCCGCTCAGGAACGAGCTTCCATTCTTCTCTTGACCACGCAATGACCTTCCCAAGTAGCTCACTGGACTTACCTTAAACGATGAAGACCCAAAGAGAGATGAAGACGCACGCAGAGATGGAGACGGAGTGGCCGCGGGAGAGATGGAGACGGAGTGGCCGCAGGAGAAAGCGGGGGTTAGGGTTGGGGATTTCGGATTAAAGTGGTTGATAGAGCAGTGGGAGAGAGTCGTCTGATAGGAATTTGTGTGGTGAGAAATTTTGTCCAAAATTAGAAAAAAATTTGAAATATAAGAGGGAAATATAAGAGGGAAAGTGGTGTGAATTGAAATTAGGGGGAAATTAAAATAAGAGGGAAAGTGGTCATGTTTTGCTAAACCTCCAAAATTTAAACAATATATTAACTCATTTATCCCTTCAAAATTTTATGCTAAAAAATGAATATGAATAACTCAATATTATACTAAAAAAATTTCCTCATTAATTTGAAAAATTGGTGAGGAATATAATACTCCTCGCAAATTAGGTAATTTATAAAGGAATATCCAATTCATCGTTAATTTTTCTCGCTAAATTGGAAAATTAGATAGGAATATAATATTCCTCGCTAAATTCCTCACTAATTGAGTATTTTAGAGTGGAATATCAAAGTCGCCGCTAATTTTCCCCGTTAATTGAGAAAATTAGAGAGGAATATAATATTCCTTGCTAAATTCCTCGCTAATTGATAATTTTAGAGAGGAACATCCAAGTCGTCGCTAATTTGGATGTTAGAGAGAAATTTACTATTCCTCGCTAAATTTCTCGCTAATTGGGATATTTAGAGAGGAGTTTCAAAGTCATCGTTAATTTTTCTCGCTAAACTGTGATTTTCTAGTAGTGAATATGATAAAAGATGATGATTCAATTCAATGAAATCAAGGAAAACCTTACACTTGGCACTTTATTTCAATCCTTGGGAGATCATTTTTTTCTATTAAGTTCCTTGATTATTAAAGTGAACACTAAACTAATCTGTGTTTGACTTTAGATAATGATAAAAAACTCACAAACCCACATAAATGTCGGCCCGGCCGATAAGTCCTTAGACCCAACCTTTACTCCAGAATATATGTTTCATTCTTTAAGTCATCGTATTATTAGTTTCCTCCTTCTATAATTCATGTGCTGTCCCTTTCTGATTGGTATAAGTTACTGGTACAGTACGGCTCTCTCCAATCCTTAAAATAAGATTAACTTTAATGAAAAAATTGAACTATAAAGTGGATATTATATTAAAAATCGGAGGGAGTACTTAAGATTAATGCATATTCAGCTCCTCTCAACGTGTGAGAGGTTTACAATATTCAATACATTTTTCTACTTTGAAGTCCTTGTCTCTCTCAAGCAGTCCTATTTCTCTGCTCCTTTTAGAAAAACGGCTTAGGGCTTGTTTGGAAACCAATTTTAGAACCTAGGTTTTACCTCAAAACCGAGGTTTTGTCCAAGTAAAATTTTTTTTCCAAAAGCTATTTTGGTTACAAAATCTCAGTTTGAAACCTAGGTTTTTTCTTTCTTTCTCTTTCCTCTTTCCTACCCACTTTTTTACCTCGGAATCCGTAAAAGCTAATAACTTCCCAAACATAAATCATATTTCAAAACGTAGATTTTGCCTTGAAATCTGTAAAGGCTATTTTCCAAAATCTATTCTCCAAAACCTAGATTTTACCTCGAAATATGTGAAAGTTATTTTCAAAATCACATTTAAACAAGCTGCAATTGTCGGCCTCTAAATAGGAGGGGTCAAGATTTTGATGCCTTTTTTTGTATATTATTTTTCCCCCGAGTTTGTGAGAGGTGTTGGAAAGGAATTTTGATCCCCTAAGGTACGTTGCAGTGCAAATTAGAGAAAGACAATAATTAATAATGAAGTACTTTTCCATAGGTAAGATTCACCATTCTTGTCAGATCTCTATATACTTTTCCATAAATGAAGTACTTTATGGGATCTGAATTTGACAAGGGCAGTGATTCTCCTTCCATTCAGACGCATAAAAAGGAAAAACGTAAAACTTCACCCTGAAAACTTAATAGCTGATTAATTTTTTTGCAAGAACATAGAATTGATTGCCTCTGCTGCAGGTTTTGTGTTCTTAGGGCCTTGGACACCAGAGTGTTGGTGATTATGCAAGTGGAGTGCAACAAGCCATGTGCTTCCCACCAATGGATATGCGAGAATGTACGGTGGTGTGTCGTTGGATTCTTTCCTCAAGTACATTACTGTTCAGTCTCTCACGGAGGAAGGTCTAAGAAACCTTGGACCATATGTAGAAACCATGGCTGAAGTTGAAGGTCTTGAAGCCCACAAGAGAGCAGTTACCCTAAGGCTTCAGGACATAGAAGCCAAGCAGGTTTCAAGATGATGAGATTTCT
>JANTPZ010036306.1:0-11483 GCA_025593235.1 Vachellia pachyceras
CTTGTGGTTGGCTTAACCTGAAGCTGCGAGGGTTTGATGTCGTAGAAAAGTGGGACCACCCTTTTCTTGGACTCCATGAGAAGGGCAAGCTCGTGCAGACAGAATAATGAATCACAGTAAGTAGGAGAGAAGACAGTGACACCAACCTTACACTCCCCTATGCCCTCCTCTATATGATCCAACAACCTATCTCCTGCTTTCATGTTATCTGTATCCAAGAAAGTTCTAACTCTCATCATCGTCAGATTCTCGTACAGTAACCCTACGATTATATTGTTCTTGCTGTGTCGACCTTCCTGTGGTTAAGGAACACGTCGCATGCTATTCGAGCAATTCTAGGGCACTGTTTGGCTGCTAATAATGATCGTTGCATGGCGTGACCCGATGGACTCGCCGTTATTATTGTTAGTCTTCTCTGTTTCTGGTTTTTCTTGGTGAGGTGTTCTGCTTTCATACACGTGCTTAAGGTTTCGGGGTGTTCCGCATTTACACACGTGTTTAAGGTTTTCTATTGGGCGTAAAAGAAGCGTCTATTTTGCGTTATTTCTTTCTTTCTTTTTGTGTTAGTCTTTGTAAATGTTAACCAATGGCTGGATTCAATGCCTGCTCCTTCATGGTGATTTCGCACACATTCCTTTTCTTTTCTTTTCTTGTAACCTCCTCCAAGCTTGGTGTCTGCTTTTTCCAAATCTTATTATCACTTATTCGAGTGCTTGAATAATCATAGTCTATACTGATGACTAATTCAGGCCTGGTCTTGTATAGACCTAAGGCTATACAAGATAGCCTATGTTTGGTTTAGTCAAGTACCAACTCTATATTGTGTTGGAGTGGATCTCACGGACTACCTGGATTAGTTCGATAACCTCAATGTATTTTTTTTTTGTTTTTTACTCTTTATACAAAATTTTAATATAATAATATAAAATTAACATAAAAAACTAAAATCATATAAAATACAAGTCAAAACATTAAAATATAAGCACAAATTAATGATCTATAACATTTAACAATAATAAGGATCGTTATTGACATAAAAATTAAAAAAGTAAATCACTAAAAATAACTCAAGGTATACTAGATCAAACCAACGGATTGAATATCTAGTCCTGAACCTAATTCAAGCCAACTAATCAATCTAATACGGTCTAATCCAATTTCAATAAATTACTTATTTAAATTGTATTAATACTGAACTACCGGCCGGATTTTTGCACACCCCATACCTCTTTCAAGGGATTTTTTAACAAGGTGAGATTCAAACTTAGTTAGTTATAAAATAAGGCTGGTCTACTGTTAAGACGAGGACCTTACTGCTTTTGCACATATTCTACGCTACGTAGACGACAGAATGAGAAAACTTCCTGGGTTAGTTTAATTAATCGCCGTGTGTAGGGTTTACACTGCTGATTCTTTACACGGACACTTTCATTGTCATCAAATATTCTGTCGGCCGTCGTCAAGTAAAAAAGTTGGCTTTAACTTGTTCGCCACAAATTACGTCCATAAACTATTAACCATATGGATCATGTATCCATTATAGGATCTCCGAAAATGTTTTTTTAAGTGTGTAGATAAATATTATATATCCCCTTTTGAAATTTAAGTGGGGTCGATTGTTTAATTTTGTACAAAGGTTTTGGGCTTTGTGGACTGAACTTTGGTTTGATTTGTGTACATGGTTGTTATGTATTGCCAATTTACCATTTCAAAGACGAAAATGAAGAGTGGTTATTAAGACTATTTTCTTTTGATGTGACGTCTAAACATTTATAGCTTGAAAGGTTGACTCACAAAACTCAGAACACTTATCATCTTATGTTTATTTAAGATCTACTTATTCTGTACAAACAATGATGACCGTTTGAATAAGATGTCTAAAATTTAAATATAGAAAATGTTCGAGAGGGCAGCATTTAATTGGATTCGACAATGATCTAAACCAACAATGCTATCAGATAGTCTATGGCGTCTAGATTTTATTTATTTTTATCTTGTTTTGAAAAATTAGTTTATTTTTAGTTGGAATGCAAGTAAAATATAAAATAGAGACTATATCTAATCCAACAATACTATCAGATAATCTATCTCGTCTAACAATAATTTCAAGAATTACATATATTATATTTATTTAATGATCAATTTATGATATAGATTGCTCACACTTAAGCTTATGATGAACAATAATTTCAAGAATTACATATATTATGATAAAAGTTTCATTGAACATTAAACAGTGTGACTGGGATGTTAAATTAGTTTCAATTCTGAACTACCATCATGCTTGAATTAGAACAACGTTCTATTACAGTTTTTGAGTGAGCTTTAGGAAAATACATGCATGCATGCATGGAGTATAGCCATGATGGGAATATATATATATATATATATAGACACACACTCCATATCCATGTTTGGTCCCTGATCTATTTCATATTTATTATACAATATCAAATTATCAATCTAAAATATTTTGTATATTTGGTGGAATTTAAATTTAAACATTTTCCTTAAAAATTGTCTTCTAACAAGAGAATTAGAGTCTAATACAGGATTTTGTGTTGTTGTTAAATGATGAGTCACGTACGTTATTTATAACTAATAACCTATAAACAATATCACTTGTAAATGTTATAAATTATACCGTTCATAGCATTGATGGAGCCCAACACAGGACCCTGTGTTCTTAGTGCTCAGGAAATGACGAGTGTGTCTTATGAGGTTCGATAAATGGACAGAGTATGCCTTGTGAAGGTTATATTTGTAAATTTCTCATGTACGTTAGGATGGGGCCAGATTTTATGGTATTCGTGGGCCAAGAATTTTGTGGAAGTTATTCTGAAGCGTATCACAACGGAACTTTTGTTATTCTAAACTTACGTTGTACGAAAACTTTGACAAACCGCGGAAAATTGTATTAAGGTCGCACGCAAGAGAATTAATATCAAAAGGATCCAAAAAGTGTTTTTTTGTGAAGTGCGGAGCTATAACCATTCATATTATTTCATAGTAGATCTTGGGTACACAGTCCCTACAAAGTCATTATATAAATGAATCAACAGACCATGAGGAGGGGTTTCAAACACAGTGGCCTCCTCCCTAATTTATAAAACTAAAGTTAGCTAAAAAATCTGTACACCTGTTGCCCTCTCTATATACATGTGTCATCTCAACTATATGAAAACTATCTAATTCATGCTTTACAATTTTCAGTAAACTTGAGGTCAGATTCTCACCTTCCATGGTACCTTCCAGAAGTTGCACAGCAGTGGTGGAGTCACTTTCAACAATTATGTTGCAAATGTTCAGCATCCTAGCTAGTTGTAACCCAATTATGATTACCCATAATTCAGTTTTTAAGGCTGAGCAATTTTCCAGCTTCCTTGCAAATCCTTTAATCCATCTCCCATCACAGTCAAGAAGTTGTTAATAAGAAGTAAAAGAGAACTCTTGACAAGTGAAGAAGCTACCATTAACTACTTCTTGAGATCTTTCTGATATTAATTCTCTTGCGTGGGATCTAATGCAATTTTCCCCTAAAAAAACACATTTACGTAAATCGAGATACAATTTCTCTCACATATTTACCTCAGATTGTCTAAAATGATTTAAAATAAACTAATCCAAACACTCATTTAACAAGCAGATTATGCATAGAGAAGGTAAATGAAGATAGATTTATATTACTTTTTATGCTATTTGGATTAGCTCCGCCTTTTGAATTTATAATATTTTTATAAAACAGTGTAGTAATATAAAACAGAGTGGTTTCCAATAAAATATGATTGTTTTTCTTAGCGTTACAAAAAAATTTTCACGCGAGTCAAAATAAACCCATCTTTACATATTTATCCCGTACATTATAAATCACGTTGGAAAAATAACTTTTTACGCTAATCCAAATATGCCCAATTGAGAGTGAGATTATTTGATGGGGTTAATTGAGAAATGTTTGGCATGTTGCTGCAGAAGGGAGTATCTGTAAGACATTAAATGTTCTACGTATGAACAACTCATTCCCAACCCCACAAAAAAAATGCATACCGCTATAAAACAACCCAAGTTCTATATCTTTTTCCAGCTCAGTCTTATTCGTCTAACAGCTGTTTCCCAGTTGGCATCAGATCCAATTCCAACATTTTATTTTATCATAGAGGTCCATTATTTACATGCATACGATTCCTTGTTGACTTCTTTCGACTTCACTAATCCAACACATTACCATGAGAGCTACTGCTTCTTGCTATTTATACTCTACTGCAAATTCGATCATTGGATAGATTATCAACTAAAAAATCTCTCTATAGCCTAGTTGAACTTGTGCTTATGTCTTCATCTACCTATTAAATTTTTCATAAGAATGTACAATTTCATTATTCATCTATTATTGTATTGGTTTTATTCAAATATGGTAAAGTTGAAAAGTTATAATGCAGTTTAAGATTTTTTTTTTATGTTAGACATGTTAGGAGTGATATATAAACATCTAAATGAGTGATTTTTCATTTATATGCTTCATCTCGTTGACACTTCTTTTTTAACTTAAGAAGTTCTTATCCCAGTAAGCGATGTTGGTATAAAAAGTGAATAGGCTTATTTGGTACAACGTTTCTAAAAGTTAAACGTACATTCAATAGTATTTTTTTGTAAAACGAGATAACATCCTCCACATATTTACCTTAATTTACGTAAAAGTACTTCTCTACCGTGTTTTCAAACGGGTCCAATACGTATAACAAAAATTAGTTGTGAGGAGCCGACTATTTTGACCTAAAAAGGTTAGATTTACCAAATTTTCAGTAAACCTCCTGTCTGTATGCTTTTGTGTAAGCAAACCAACCATCGTATTCCACAAATCCCAGTTAAGACAAAACCCATTTACTTAAAACACCATTCACCTTGCTTTATATACACCAACAATACAAGCGCAATTGGTACTTTAAAATTTATTTTCATGCCCCTTCCTATTATAACATGAAAAAGTTGTCAAGGGGCAGAATTTTTAAATATAAGTCAAGTTGGTTAATATACCTACCACTTTTTTTTTATCAAGTGAAATTATTTTTTATTGATGATAATCATATTTTAAATATTATCACACATTAAATATGAACATTTTTATTAAACTCAACCGATGAATATACATTATCTATGAGTGACGATATAAATGAAAATTTTAGCCCGAACGAATATGCCCGATTCGGAAAATTAAAAATAATTAATTATTATTATTAATCAATAGATAAGTAATTTATGAGAATTTATAGGAATAAAATTAAAAATAAGATATTATCCACAAACCACAAGCAATCATGAAAGCGACATATGTAGCAATCACTCTGTTCAAGCCGGTGCTCTTTTTTTGTTGGAAGACATGTGAGATGACCAGTGACGGACTTAGAATTCTGATTTAAATGTGTAAACTATTTGTTGAAAAGATAAATGAAACTTATTCTTAATATTTTTTGAGAATAATTTGAGTAAAAATTTAGTGGGGTCAAAATTAGCAAACGAATGGGTGCAAAATTAATCATATAGTACTAATATATATCTAATTTTCTGGAAGTCAGGGATGCAGCGGCATCTGCTGGAAATCATGTAGGTCCGCCCCTCCACAATCCTCATGTCATAACCAACCGGGAAGAGCATTATTGGCGGTGCTCATTGTATTATTGGCGGCAACAAGGAGAAAAAAGGACTACTGAGCTTTTTTCACCTTTTCGAAAGTACCCTCTCTGGAGGAACTTGTGGTCCACAGATTCATTGAAAGCTTAACATGAAACCACCAAATAAAAGTTCAGACTTTTCTTAATTTCACAATTATAATTTTTTTATTATAAAAGTACTATAAATTTACACTCAAACACTATACATTGAGTTTGAGCACATGAGATGAATATAGAACATGACATCGGATTTATTCCTTTTCTCTCCAAATTTATTCTGCATAGTTAAGGAGGAAGATTGAATCTTCAAAATTCAATCATCACCACGTTTACTAGAAGAAAGCGTGCAATAATTAGACCTTTTTCATTTCAACTAGCTCATCAAATACAAAAAACCCAAGTCCATGTCTGATCTCTCTCTCTCTCTAACAGTAAAATCAGTCATCTTCATGATCATGAACCTACGAGTTATATTATATTGCAACTATGATAATTGTGCTTTATTATATTTGCATGTGGAATCCGTTAATGTCCAAATTCACACTCCAAGGTGAGCAAAGCTGCATCTTAGCATCTTCCTGCTCGCTCGCTCTCTCTCTCTCTCGTCTCACCGTCCCATTTCCAGCTTAGACATGCCATGATGGCCACGTTCCGCAACATACAGCTAGCACTACCCAACACTTAAACTGAAGTTTTTATTTCTCTCTCTAGTTTTCTTAGTGTTCACGGACAATAAGTGAGCATTCCTTCTTGTGCAGTGGAGATTATGCTCTGACACTTTGTTCACCCCCTCATGGATTCCAAGGCCGTTCTCGATTTTGCTCTGTTTCAGCTTACCCCAACAAGAACTAGGTGAGCCTTCACGCTGGTTTCCTCCTTCGACATCTCAATTTGTGTTTACTCTGTCGCCCTGCTCTCCAATTCATTCTATTGAGTGTTGTGTGTGTGTGTGTGTCTCTCTCTCTCTATCTGTTTGTAGATGTGAGCTGGTGGTGTTTTCTGCGGGTGTTCATGGGAAAATAGCTTCTGGGCTGTTCGATCCTTTTGTTTCTCACCTGAAATTCGCAAAAGATGAGATCTCCAAGGGTGGATACTCGATTGAGCTTCTCCCACCCTCCCTCCCTGCATCTTGGTTCTCCAAAGCCACATTCGAGAGGTGATTGTCGCTTGATGTGGAACTTTACTATGCAATTTTTATGTTTCTTAATCAGGTTTGAACATAATTCTTCATTTGTTCTTAAATTTTAAGTAGTTTCTAATATGGTGCTCATTAATGCTTGCATACATAATGGTTTTTTCATTCAAATAGCGGAAACCTGCGGTTTCTTTCTGTGTAATGGGATTGAGTCTACAAATGGGATGCCTGTTAACTTCTCGATTAAATATCTCAAGGTGTGTGATAAAAAAATTTGGTTCTGGGAATTCATTTTCTCTGTACTCACAATTCAGTCGTCTCGAATCAGTGGGTTCATTGACTGGAATGCAGATCTCGGTTAACAACTTTCTATGATGTGGATGATGGAATTTAGTTTATTTGGTTTGGTGGACTTATTGAACATAAGTTTATTTATTGGATAAACCATTTCTGTAGTCTGGAGGACTAGAAAATGGATCAAGACTCTAGAGAACTAAGACACAATAGGATGCACGAAAAGGCGAGGACAGAGAAAGGAAGCATTGGGATTTGTTTAGAAGTTAGGATTTTTCCCTGCACAAGTCCCTCTGCTCCTCCAAGTAGCATTTGCATAGATTGAACGTACAGTTTTGTTGAGCTGATATTGCTTCTCTCATTTTAAATTTTTTGGTTTTCAGCTTCCCTCTTCTGATTTTTCTTTTCTCGGTTTGGGTTGGGGGGCATTTGATTGTTACAGATTTGTGCGCTTCGTCAGTACTCCGGCTATTTTGGAGAGATTTGTCAGCATTGGAAAGGAAATCCTGCAGAGACTGAAAGCTCATATGAGGCTAACAAGTTATCAATGTCCAATGCAACTTTTGATGAAGGTATGACCAAGAGTTGTGATTTGCACATATTTGTGGATTTTTCTTTAGCCATTAAATTGCTTACATCAACAACAATAAAAGCCAAGCACAAAACAATACCAAATTCACTATTTCACGAGAATTTATACTTTTGGGGATCAGCATAATATTCAAGCTCAGTCATTGAAGTTAGGAAAATCCAACATTGTTCATTCACTACAAAAAAAAAAAGCTTCATTCATGGGGATTTTGGGGATTTTCCTGCGGCTTTTAATCCACAGATATAAGGTTCATGAAAATTTATTTTCCTGTGAAAAAATCCATAGGTAATAAATCCGCAGGAAAATTTTTAAAATAATATCTTTGAATTTAATAAATTCACCTAAAGTTTTTATTACAAAGAAACATAATATTCATGTGCCCTTATATATACATGTATTAATTTCTTAGAGCAATTTGAATAAGTCTCTCAGACTCTTGGTCTGAGGCACTACTTGCTTTAACTAGTAATAACACCCTTGATCTACTCCGCTGGTTGCTTCTTGTGAGACATTTCTTCTAGCAATAACCCCCTTGATCATGTGAGATTCTTTGATTGTAGATAGACGATGCGCCACTACTACTCTACTGGTTGCTTCTTGTGAGACATTTCTTAGATCATGTGACCAAAGGGTTGAAAAGTTAAATCCTTTCTTCAATTTATCCCATCTAAAAAAGAGAAAAAGAAATTCTTGGATATACATGTTCTAAAGCCAAAGAAAATTTTCTTTGATAACGACTTGACAAGCATAAACAATAACAAGCAAATGAAATGAACTAATTATAATGAAGAATTTGAACGCACTAAGATTGGGAAGGTAGCCAAGAAAAAAGAACATCTTATTCATGCATGAAAAGCTTATCCAGGAAAGCTGAACCACAAAAAGTAACTTTGGACTGGATAAACAAACATCACTCCTAACATGAATGCAAAATTACATTATCACTCAAGACTAGTTTTTGTCAAACAAACTTTGGAAGGGATAAACAAACGTCACTCCTAACATGAAAAAAAGACATTTTCCAAAAAAGACCTATATAACTGAGAATCCCTATTTCAGTTTTCCAGCAGAACCAAATACCTGTATAATGCAGCCAAAATCAACATGCAATAGCAAAAAATCCTGGCTCTTGATTACACATATAGAAGTCTTCCAAAAGAATAAATAACATGGATATCTGGGAATTCCAGACCAGAAAATGCTTGATACACTTGGAAGGTTATTCAAACAATTAAAACACGTTGACCAGGACCAAAAATAAGTTACTTTTAATGTGCAGAATGCAGACATTGGCAGGAATTTACTAAGCTAGCATATACCACAAAGGACATAGAATGTACCTCATCTGAATGCTAGCGACTCTGTTTCCAGTTTCATCTGTCACAAGTCCAGCTCTTGGAATGCTGAGGCCTAACAGGAAAGTTGAAGAAAGTGGAATTTTTGGAAAATGGATGAGATTGACTCATTTCAAGCGTATGTGGAGCTGGAGCTGGGGAAGTAAATGAGATGGGAATCAACATATTTTAAGGCACTGCAAATTCACCATATACTAATATTCACAAAAAGGCACTGCATAGTGAAAAACTTACCAATCTAGTCCATATTTTAAGGAAAATAAGCCCTAAAGCCCAGTCTTGATAGAGGAGGAACACTAGACTTTCATCCACCGGAACTCTCATTGGCACAATAACCAAAAGTTCAAAGAGTAGCCCAATTAGCACTGGAATGACAAATATCTGAAAAAAATAGCAATATGCAAGAATTGATCATTATGTTGATACAATTATACAAACATAAGCAGAAGCAAGAGAAAGTGAAGTTGTAAAAGAAACCGCTCCTAGAATCATTCTTACCCTTACACACCAAAGAGCAGAACTCTTAATAACAAGCTTACTGATTAATTTCTGAAAAATGGTAGATAGCCCTTTGCAAACACAAATGCTACTTGGCTGTGAAGGAACAAAACAAGTATTAGGGTAGCCTAGCAAAACTGATTCTCAAAATTCCAAGCGATAAACATTTATACAAGCATCTCACTATTTTACATCAATGCCACTACTAAGCAAAACTGATTCTCAAAATTCTCACTATTTTGAATCCAGATCCTCATTTCTCAAAATCCTCATTTCCATATTTACTGGTATAGCATTTATCAATAGGTTTTGGATCCAAATCCATTTATCAATACGAAAGGATGTCTACCATATCATCAGGGAATACATCTAACCAGTAAGTGTCCTATTTTCTGTAATCTGTAAACCCATTTAATATCTTTATTTTTCAACTCCATTTGAGAGTGAGAGTCAAGCCAAAAATGCAAAGAGAACTGAAGGTTCAATTCGAGACAAAAAGGGAAAGAAAAATTGACAAAAGAAGAGCTCAGAGCAAATTGGGGAAGGTAATGTTCATTTGAAATACCTGACAATCAAAGGTATAAAGGATTAAATGGCAGTTCTCGGCGCCATTGTTTTCTTCTGCCTTCTGCGGCTAAACCCTAATCTTTCAGCGCTAACCATCCAGCCCAGAACGAAGAGAATATGGATTCTGTAAGCATGAACAGTGAAATGCGAACACTGAATCTCCTTCTGCTCGATGTTGGAGACGATTTGCCAAGCAGCTCAAAGGGAGCCGATGACATTGTTATAAGCGACAGAGAGGAGATTCCTCTCCTCGACGGTGAGGTCAGAGGAAGGAGTTGAAGACAGAAACAACTTCTACATGAAATCGACCATCTCTTCGTACCTCTCGGCCTGCTCAACCAACTTAGCCAGATATACACATTGATCCCTACTCAGATTTTCAGCCACTATAGACGCCATTTTTTCACTAATCCGAGAGGCGTGCGGCGCCTGCTGGAGCTGAGAAGGAAACTGGATTTAGGTTCAAAAAGGGCAGAAAAAGGGATGTATGACTCGTGGGAAAGTCGTGGAGGGAAAAGTGGGCGACAAAATTTGGGAATGGGGTTTACAAAACGACTTGAAATTCGTATATAATTTTTTTTAAAAATTAAATTTTTTCTGTGAATTTTAAATCTGAAGATAATTTTTTTAATTTTTTAAAAATTTAATTTATCCTACAGATTTAAAACCCGCAGGTAAGTTTTTTTTTCAATTTTTTTAAATTTAATGTTTCTTGCGGATTTTAAATCCGCAGGTAAAAATACCTACGAATTTTTAAATTTTTTTAAATTTAATTTTTCCTGTGTATTTTAAATCCGTAGGTAATTTTTTTTTTCAATTTTTAAAAAATTTAATTTACCTGTGGATTTGAAATCCGCAGGAAATTACCTGCAAAAATTTTTTGCAGAAAAAATTCACGGTATATCTTCATTTTTTACTAGTGATTAAAGAATATGATTATAAATGAAGAAGCAATCTTACACTGCTCTTGTGCAGGATTTAAATCCATGTTCAAAAAACCGGTTCGGACCGGGGAATCGCTGAACCGGTCGACTGGCCGGTCCGAACCACGGTCAACGGGTTGACTCGGCGTTGACCGGGTCAACCCGGCCGGGTTGACATTAACCCGCCCAACCCAGGTTAATTTTTTTTTGGCCAGGACCCAAAACGGCGCCGTTTTGGGACCTGGCCACAAAAACTCAGAGATCAGAGACTATGTTCTTCGGTTCTTCTGCCTTCGCAATCGCAGGTTGCTGGTTTGAGTGGTTTCTCTGTTCTGACTCCGGTTCTCCCTCGTCTTCATCGACGTTCTGACTCTGGCCACTAAACGACTGATGAGTGCTGATTGAAACCCTAATCTCAATTTCGGAGCCAATCGCGTGGTATCAATGATTTTT
>JANTPZ010036307.1:0-11240 GCA_025593235.1 Vachellia pachyceras
AAGGTACCTTCAAGGCAAACATCTCCAGACCATGCTAAGCTGTACAAATTGCTTGATGATTTCAATGCTGACATATAATGCAAGTATTTTTGTTGGTTTTTCTCGGTATAATTATCAGAGAAGAACAATTTATAGTTATCATCATTTAATTCTTTCTGTTTCAGTTCTCTTTCTAAGCCATAGGCAAGGGCTTCATCAATTTGAACCTCAGAGAAGACATTGTTGATCCTCTCAACAGCAGCAATAGCTCCACGTAGATCTCCAAAAGTATTAACCATCCCTTGAACCTGAAAGACATAATATCAGGCAGCAAAGAGAGGATTGAAAGATAAAGAAATGCTGCAAGTCAATAGCTCAAACTTCTTACAGCAAAAGTTAATGTGAAAGTGTATCCAATAAAAGACGCCACAATTCCAACAGAGAGTTCACCCTGTAAACAATATTTTAAGCAATAAAGAAAAATCAACCTATCAGTATAACCCAAAAAAATCATAATTTTAATGTGACGATTGCAATAAAAATTAGGTAAATAAAAAATAAATGAGAAAGGCAAGCATAACATTGTCAAAAGGTTAGTGTATCAATAACAATTTTCTTTTGTATAGCAAAAGTGATTATTACCAGAAAGAATAATTAAAGAAGAAAAAATTTACTTAAAATCATGATATATATATATAGCTTACAGAAAGATGGAATTACTCACAGCTTTAACTTTGTTTCCTCCAAGGATATATAATGCCAGCAAAGAAACATAAACAGCAACTCTAGTCATGGACTCGTTTAGAGCTTTAAAAGTGGCAAGCTTTATCCCGCTTGATTGGTAAGAAAGAACCTGTAGCCATCTCATAGATTGTTTTATTCATTTTTTCCCTTGGAATTCTAGAGTAGCCCTCTTCTTGACAATTGTGATTAGTTAATGCAATGTATAGTCTTACCTGGTTAGCAAATGTAAACATTTGGCGTTTCTCTCCACCAAAGGATCTTACCTGTAACCATATATGACAATGTTTAAGCCATCATTTACAAATCATGGCCTTCAACAAAGCAACGCTCCACAAGACAAAGGTTTTATCACACAAATCTGAACTATTGGAAACTCACTGTACGGATTGCAGAAAATGTTTCTGCTACACAGTCAGATATGGATGCTTGGACCAACCCATGTGCTTTAAAAACCAGCAGAGTTGATCTCTTGTAGATAGCTAGAAAAAACTAAAAGTCAGCATACAGAGAAGAAAGCAAGAGAAATAACCATTGGCATGAAACAAAAGTATTCTGCATTACAAGACATTCTTAATTTGAGCTACAAAATATTTATCAAGGCTGCATAATTAAGCCACTTCCAATGTTTTCTTTCAGATTTAAGACAGATGGAAAAGACGAGTTATTACTTTCACACTACTTCTGTACTTGGGGATAAAACTACCGCAACATAAAATGTCAGCCTGGAATAGCCTAGCCTTAAGTTGATATCATTCAACCAAAAAGGTGGGCTTTGGAGGATTACCAACTGAAACAGAAACTGTGAGCATTAGGATACCCAAAATAGGAGCAAGTTGAGGTGATAAAGCAAAAAGTATGCATATTGTCCCAATGACCTGAAACAACAAAGAAAAGAGGAAAAGCAATGGAAACAAAAGAAAGTGAGCAGCAACATGAAAAAAATAATATGCATGAAATTCTTCACCAACACACACACGAGTAAGGTAGTAATGACAAAAGCTGAGGTTATCAAGGATAGCAGTTTTTTATGGTCAAATAAAACATTTACATGCTTTTTGAAATGAAGGAAAGTCAACCGCAGCCATGACAAAAGAAATCTGCACATGCTTAAATATAGGAAAAATAAAGCTCACTTCTGATTGGTGTAGAAATGCTTGCCTCAGATAGTGCCCTGAATCCACGATCCCTAGCAACATTCTCACTCACAATATCTTTAAGAGAACCCAAATCCGATGTCAGCAAACCAGTGAGTTCACCAACCTATATGGAGCAAATCCAAGAAAATGAAGAAGTTCGTTCAAATGTTCTCAGTTTATTACACCCAATACATGAAGCAAAATAAGTTGGAAATGTTTCAAAATATGTCTGAATATATATAACCATGTTAATAGAAATGGAATACAAAAGTTTATGAAATTACTGAAAGAGATCAGAAAGAGGACAGGATAACAGAAAGAA
The DNA here is from genome assembly GCA_025593235.1 of Vachellia pachyceras. Lineage (NCBI taxonomy): Eukaryota > Viridiplantae > Streptophyta > Magnoliopsida > Fabales > Fabaceae > Vachellia > Vachellia pachyceras. The sequence continues at coordinate 2,182 of JANTPZ010036307.1, forward strand.
AGACGATAGGAAAGAAGAAAGAAAAATCTCAATAAAGTACTCTACACGAAAATAACACACAAGTACAAGAAAAATGTTAAGTGTTAACATAAACATGTTCCCGTTTCTCAAACGTCTCATAGACCCAACCATAAAAAGTAAAACCAGATTAAGTAATTTAACATACATACCTTGTATCTGTCAAAAAACTCCACCTGCATGAATTAAAGGAACAAATATGTTATTAAGATCTAAGAAGCAACAAGCTTATTTTTTACATCAGAATTCACCATAAGTTTGAAGCAAAACTTATAATCAGCCTATGTAAAATTCATACACATGGACTTTCAATATTAATGCGACTACATCATGCAAAGCATCTATGGTTTTTATGTTATCTGCAACACCAACATATGTTTTCAAGCATACTACCCTAATCAGCTTGATCTTTAACAATATAGAAGTACCTTTCCAAAAAAAATCACGGTAGTTTATGGTATAACCATGGGCAAAAAATTAATCTAAGGTATCCATTTTAACAATTAATAATTGCAAATTTCTAAGATAAAGATTTCATACTCTTCTTTCAATTCAATGGGAAATATCAATCATGTAAGGGAATGTTTCCCTACAAAGATCTATTGAATAATGAATGATTTATCCAGAACATTATAGCATGACATTTCACAACAACCATACATCGTCTAACTATACCAGTGAACACAAAAGAGCTAAATTCAAAAGTATTTAGAAAAATAGCTCCAATAAAAGTTAGCTAGAAAACTGTAAAAGTCTTACCTTTTGCATCAATATCTTTCCAAAGATATGAGCTCTTAGTGTTGACATAATCTTCTCCCATATGATGTTCATGTTTGTAACAAAAGTAACAGTTAAAAGTGGCTCAATGGCATACAGCATTCCAACCTTACTAAGCAGCCTCCATAATGGTTCTGGTCTTGCCCCAATTAGAACCTCAAAAAATTGACCTAGAAACCACAAATTATAAGAATGGTGAGTATGTTTGTGACATCAAGAAGAAATTTTGGACACACATGGCACATTTAAAATGGAGCAAAATGAAACTAATTGATAAAATTCGGCACCATCAATGTTACAATGCCTATAACTTGAGATAACAGAGTTTCTAGGTCGTCAGATTAGCATAACTGACAAATTACTAATTAGTGAAATTTGTCTCACATCCCAAATATCAACTGGTTCTATATATATATATATACAACCGAACGAACTTCACGTCTTCATCATAGCAACTTTTTCAGTTAAAAGTTTGCTGAATAGCTAGCCTATAGTTAATATTCATAACTGATGGCCCTGAAAAACAACTCATCTTCTGTCTCAAAGACTTGTTCTGCATGATCCAAATTAAAGAATGTTCGGCCTTAACCTGTTTGGTTTTAATAGCTTCGCAGAGAATTTATTCAAGTCAATAAAACAAAATTCTGCTGAAGGACCTCAATCAAGTAACGAGAAAAACGAGGGAAATCAAACACAAATATAGTGATACTGCATTTCTTAATAAGCGAAAGAAAATAATACATGAAGTAAATCTCACATTCCTCACCAGAAAATAGGGGCATAGAAAGAGTACAAGTGGTGCAACAAATTAGAGTCACAACTGAAATCACAAGCCGCAGTTTGTGTTTCATCAAGAGCATCCAGAGAAGCCCCCAGCTAATGACGGTGGGCGGCTGGACTTTCTCCAGCCGGGAATCCGACCCATCTATCTTCGGGTCGCACTCACTGAAAATGGGATCGGATGCGGGTCCGGTCACATAGGCAAGTGGGGTTGTAATTGTCTTTGACAGACTTCTGCTTCGCACGGAGAGAGCAGAAGAGGAAAGATGGGGTTGTTGGAGAAGAACAGGAGAGAGAGAAGGAAGTGTTGGCGTGAGAGAGTAGAAGCGAGTGGGAGAAGGAGAATAGAGAACTGAAGAGCCCATGACGCTAAATTGCTCCAATGGAGGATGTCTGAGACTAGCTAAACAAGATTGCAAAGCGCCCTTTTCAGTTAGAAGACCACAGTCCCTTGGTCGTTTCTGAAAATATCTGGTTCGTTCAATTATTATTTGGATAAATGAGATTTTAGCTTTAAAGGTGGGATAATTATTTTAAAATGCCGTATTGCGAATCAATTAATCTAAGATCTCAAGAGGTTGTTAATTATAGCCACTTCACTTATCAATGGTGCTCATCGACTTGTCATTAACAGACCTTATAATAATTAATTCATTATCGCGGAACCTAAATGCAATTCTCTCTTTAAAGAACCCTTTATTAATGATAATAAAACAACTTTAAAATTTAGAAATAAAAAAAACTATGGTCTGCAAATTAATTTTTTTAGCACTCAACTTCCATATTTTCAACACTTATAAACCCGGAAAATTGTCCATAAATCCCTATTTGAAAATTTATTTCAGAAGCGAGAGACTCGGATCATGTCAATGTCTGAGGTCCTTGGCCAAAAAAACAATAATTGTGATGGGAGAAAGACAAAATTACCCTCAATAAAAGCATTCCATTTGGGAAAATAGAAGTCAAGTCCCAGGGAAGCATGATAACTTAAAAAAAGTCCCACGAATTTGGTCTTCTTTGCGGAAGTGTTCCTTGGGACCTCAGGAAAATATGAAGATAATTTTCAATTACCATTGTTCCCTTAAGTAGAAAACATATTTCCCAAACCCATTTTGAAAGCATTCTAAAACCAAGAATCTGAGAAGACGCCATTACAGTTACTGAGAGACCAAGGAATTGTTGTAGCTGAGAGCCTAAGACGCCGTCGCAATCGCCATCGCTGAGTTGGAGAAGACTCCATTGCCATCACTTGATTTTAGGATTTGTCAATGGTGGCTCGAGTCAGAAAAGATGTCATTACATTGCCATCGCTCGAGTTTCCAAAGGCTGCAAAACTCGAATTTCGGTCTTGAAGCACAAAGGTCTCTCAGTGATGGTGATGGATGTTGGACTGAGTTTTGGATTTGTCAATAAAATTTTTCCTTGTACCTGAAGACCAAAACTTGAGTTTTGAAATGAAAACTCGAGTTTTGCAACTACATTGACAAGTCCAAAAGCCACCATTGACAAGTTCATTGTACCTTACTTTTGAAGACTTAAACTCAAGTTTTGAAGCCAAGAATGCTACAAAAAAACTTGAGTTTTGGTCTTCAGGCACATTGGACAACCACCATTGACAAGTCCAAATGTCACCATTGACAAGTCCATTGTGTCTTACTTTTGAAGACCGAAACTCCAGTTTTGAAGCCAAAACTCGAGTATGATAGCATTTTTGGTTGAAAAACTTGAGTTTTGGCTTTGTTAGCGTAGGATTTGACTAAGAGGGGGTGAATTGGTCACCCTTTTTTTTAAATTAAAATCACAATGTACAGAATTAAAAACAAGTCACCGAGAGGGTAGAGAGAGCTAGAAGATGATCATGCAAGATTTATCCTGGTTCGGTCTTCTTGACCTTCGTCCAGTTCTCAAAGCACATTTGAGATTTCCCATTCCACTATCTGTAACAACAATGGGCTTCAAAAGCCTTTACAATGGAACGCACTCCCCCTTACACTTTTTACTAAAACAGAGTATCGCACTCTCTGTTTTTTATCTCAGATTTAGCCCAACAAGCTCAAGGCTCCAACCTTGAGTCACTCACAAATTTACAACAATGTTGGCTAGTAAAACTCTCTCAAAAGAGTATATAGCTAATACTGAAGCTCAGAAAGCAGAGATGAATGATTTACAGTGAACGTAATAAATATTGTAGAATATTCTAGTGTTCGTCTCTTATCCTCAACATTGAATGTTTAAGCTTTTATAGGTGAGGAGCAATGAAGTAGCCGTTAGACTCCATTAATAGCCGTTACTTACTTCACCAACCAGTCTGCTTCGCCATTAATGGTGCAATTACTGTAGCTTGAATTTTTAATAATGAAGATGCCAGACCATCGTTAAAAGCTTCACGTCTGAGATTTTATCTGCTCCTTATTCCTTATTTCATAAGTCATCCTTTCTGCATTTATGAGAGTAGTTAGCATTCAAAATGTCGTTACACAGATAAGGAAGGTTTGTACAGAGCGTAGGTGAAGTGTGTCAGAGTTAAAGTTGTCAGATAAAGCAGTGCTCGAGCATAACACTTCAATACTCGAGTATTGCAATGCATATTTCAAAGAAAAGTTCAATGCTATATATGACTTAATGCTGGAGCATAAGTTGGAAGTGTTTGGAAAATCTCTAAATACTCTAGTGATAAAAATTCAGTGCTTGAGCACTAACAATGCTTCTTAAAATTGCTCGAGCATTCTGTGCAAGTATTGAAAAATAGTGTGTTTTAAAACCTTCAATGCTCGAGTGTTGGTCATGGTGCTCGAGCATTATGAATGCTGGCAGAGCGTGCTGGAGTATTTTCAGAAAACATAAGTGAATAGGAAAAATTTTGAGCTCAATACTCGAGCATTGAATGTTGGTGCTCGAGCATTGGTAATGCTTTCAGTCAATGCTTGTAGCATTTACTCCCAATTAGTGCTCGAGCATTGACTCTGCTGGAGGCCATTGCTGGAGTGTTGCTTGACAGCACGGATTAAAACCTCTCAACACTTGAGCACTGTGTTTCTAGTGCTCGAGCATTGGCTATGCTTTCAGCCAGTGTTTGAAGTATTGACTGACAGCATTGGCAAAACTCTCAATGCTCGAGCAATGTGTTCTAGTACTCGAGCATTGGCTATGCTTCCAGCCAATGCTTGAAGTATTGACTTACAGCATGGTCTGTGAGTCTCTGTCTAAGCCCGATGCTTGAGCATTGAATACCAGTGCTTGAGTATTGGCAATACTTCATGCCAATACATGAAGTATTCATTGAAAGCATTGTTTAAAACTTCATTTTCAAAACTCGATGCTCGAGCATTGAGTTCCAGTGCACGAGCATTGGCAATGCCTGAATGTTTTACTTGAAGCACTGAGTAAAAGTGTTGCTAAAACTTAAGTTCAAAACATAGTGCTTGATCATTGAGTTCTAATACTTGAGTACTGTCAATACTTTTGCTAATTTGCTAGAGCATATTCATAAAGCATTGAAGTATAACTTTGAAAAACTATATCAAACTTAGAAATTCAAGTTTCAAAAATAATTTCCAATTGCATAATTCTTCATAACACAAAACATTTATTTTGTTATCATCAAAACAAGATATCAACATGCTTTAAAACTCAAGTTTCGGTTTTCAGGCACAACGGACAGCTTCATTGACAAGTCCTAAACCCAACATTGACAAGTATAAAAGCCACCATTGACAAGTCTAAAAGTCATCATCATCACTGAGAGATTGTTGTGCCTTAAGATTGAAATTTGAGTTTTGCACCCAAAATCTTGAGTTGTATAGCCTTCATAAACTCGAGTGATGGTAATGGCAACGACATCTTCTTCGGATCAACGATGGAGATTACGATGATGTCTTAGGCTCTCAACGATGGTGACTTCTCAGTCACAGTGACATCGATGGCGATGTCATCTCCTTGGCTTCTCAACTTTAGAATGCTTTCAAAATGGGTTTGAGAAATATATTTTCTACTTAAGGGCACAACGGTAATTGGAGACGATCTCTGTATTTCCCTAAGGTCCCAAGGGACACTTCCGCAAGAGGACTAAATTCGTGGGACCTTTTTGATGTTATTATTCTTCCTTGGGACTTGGATGCTATTTTCCTATTCCATTTTTGCAATCAATCTTTTTGTTCTTTTTCTTTTTTTGCAATCCATCTTCCCTATATGCAATCCATCTGACCTTGTGTTACAAAATTAGTCTTTGACATGCAAATTATATTTTGTCCAAATCATCTTTGTTTTTTAGTGGAAACCATCTTCCCTTTATGCAATCCATCCTCCTTGGAGCAAATCATCTTCCTTCTGCATAGTCCATTTTTCCTTTTGTGTAATACATCTGATCTTGTTGTGTGAAATTAGTTTATGATGTGCAAATTACATTTTGTGCAAACGATCGTCCCTCATATGCGAACCATCTTCCCTTTGTACAATTAATCTTGTCCTTATGTGTGATTCATCATTCCTCAGTAAAATTCATCTTCCCTCACTACAATTCATCTTCCATTAAAAAAGCCAAGATGTGCAGATGAGTTTTCTTATTATCCAAATGAGCTAATTGCAAATCTTCACTTGAGTAACATTAGGAAGCGAAGGTAATTTTACACTCTAACTCCCAATGATACTCGAGTAAACAAGGGAAGTATTTTGTAAAACACTTGAGTCATTCTTCAAAGCATCATTTATTTGAAAGGAGTTGTAAATGTCACTTGAGTATCTTCAAAATCACTGAACAAATGACTTTATTGCTTTTAAGTTACTCTTTATTTCAAAACATCAAAGCATCGATTTTACTTAAAACATTTTTTTAAAACATGTTTAATTGTCTTAAGTCATACTTGCTCTTATAAATGTTTATCTAACTAACTTACCAACAGGGTATGGGCATATGAATTTATCATTGGCGCTCAACACAACTGATTAATTTTCATCAACAACCATCTACTTTATGTCAAAGCAATTAATGCCTTGTATTTAGAATTTATTAGCAATTTCCCGAAAAATACTCATATTTTAATTAATGACTTTTCTTTAGAATTTTCACAATGTTTTTTTCAATTTTTTTCAATAATAATCTCAAGTATTTTAATACTTATAGTTCATATTTTCAACATTTACATTTGATTCTTTTTTGTGCTAAAAGCACGGAATATGAGTATTATAAACATTCACTAAAAGAAAAAAAACTTTTGACTGTAACGGCGACTTTTTACCCTTCAACGGCAACCTTTCTATTATTGCTGAAGGTGACTTTCAATGGTGATATTTCCTATTGCCGCTAAAGGATTCTTATCCCAGACTTTTAGCGGTGACTTTTTACATCGTCGTTGAAGGCATACCTTCAACGACAACTTTTTTCAGTCATAGCCAAAGGTAGGACTTTCAGTGGTGATTTTTTCTGTTGCTGCTAAAGATAATAAATTTAATATTTATTTTATTTGCAAAATTTTTTATTAAAATAATTTTTTTAAAAATAAAAATTATAAAATTAATAATCATATAAGAGTATAAAATTATTATTCAATCAATAATATACTATATATAAAATAAAATGTAAATATATAAAACAATAAACACATGCATTAAAATTTTCTGATAATATTAGATATTGGATATATAGATATATGCACATATAATATATATATATATATATATACATAAATGTGTGTATATAAATGTCTATTATTTATTATGTAGTTAAATATTATATATATAAATATGTATTTAAAGTATGTAAAGTCTTCACCGACAACAGCTTGTGCTTATTAGTTTTTATCGCTACAATGGCGACTCTTTTGCTATGATTTGTCGTTATCAAAAGTCTTTCGTGACTTTTGTTGCCATTTAAGTCAATTATTTTGTAATAATTTAAGATGCCTATTCACAAGATGAAAAATAAAATTTTATTGCCAATGTGAAACTTTTCAATGGCGTTATTAAATGTGTCTTAGAAGTATTGCCAATGTGTCAAGTTCAGTGTAAAACAAAAAATTTGGCTCATTAAAGTCTTGTGCTACTGCTAGCATTAAGTATGGATATGAACAAAAGTTAATTTAACTAGCAAAGAGTTAACTTACATCTCATAAGGTTGTGAGTTCAAATCTCACTATCGATATGGGATTCTCGTTGGGTGAGCAATTTGTAAGTACATTTGTAAGCATTCTTTGAATTTAAAGGCATACTCTAACCCTAATAAGTATAGGGATCCAACTAAATTAAACTTCTTTTCTTACAAAAAAATTTTAAATGAGACAATGTGAAAACAATATATTTGAAGACAAATATCTATAATGCATTAAGTAATTAACGAGGTTAAAGTGTTAGAATTTTTCAAGAAAAAAAGTGAGAAATTAGAGGTGAACTTCCCACATTAAGTAGAATGATCAATTTAATTATTAAGTATAATGGAAAATGTTTTTCAACAAACTCTAATGCATTGTGTCAAGGGAGGTTTACTAAAAGTTGGACTTTAGAGCAACGAAGCTCATTGACATATTTAAACATAAGGCTTAATGCATCATGCGACCACTGTTTTTTAGTTATTATCGATATCCCCAAACCAATTTGAACTTGAAACTAATCTCTTTCTTTTTTGCTAACATGAAGTTCAGAGTTTATAGATTTTCGCTTCTCCCAACAAGTGTATTTCTTAAAATTTAAACTTGTGCCCTCTTCGTCTTAGGAATAAAACTACTGGCCATATCAACCAACAATTTGTTGGTACATTGTGTTCACTACCAGAAAAATACCATTTAGCAATGGAAAAATTCATCGTTAAATGGTTATTTTCCATCAGAAAATTTTCATTTAGCGACGGAAAATATTAACGACCCTTATTTTAGCAACGGAAAATAGTAAATGGCATTTTTCTGGTAGTGGTTGTTATGTAGCAACTAGAAATGCTTCCCCGTGCGTTGCACGGGAAACTTACAATTCATAATTGTTGAAACCAATACAAAACTTAAACGAATGTGCAACGATTGAATACAGAGTAAAAGGTGGAAGAAAACCATATAAAAACATTCAAATGCAAAATCTAAGCACAACACAAAATTGTCCAAAGTTAACAAACAAGAAAGAAGAAATAGATCACGCACCTCAAAAGAATACACAAGCAAGAAAGAATATCCTTCTTGTACCTCAATGTTATTTTCAATCATGGAAACAATATCCTTCTATGTGAAATAATCCAACAATGCAGTAATGTCATCATTAACAGGAACTTGAGACCCACTGGATGATATAACTTGATCACTTACAGCTGAAGGAAGCATAAGATAAAAGTTCTGTTGGATATAACTTGAACACAGCAACTCCCACTTCTATCTAGAATAGATTGCTCTCTTGCTTCAGATGCATATTTTGGTGAGATCCTCATTGCAATATGTTTCAGATCTGAATATACAAGTGTTCTCCCCATAAATAAACCACTGACCAAACGATTTGCACCAAACTTTGCATGG
>JANTPZ010036309.1:0-11896 GCA_025593235.1 Vachellia pachyceras
AAGTAGGAAAGAGGAAAGAGAAAGAAAGAAAAAGTAGGAAATATGAAAGAGAAGAAAGAAAAAGTAGAAAAGAGGAAAGAGAAAGAGAAAGAAAAAGAAAAAGTAGGAAAGAGGAAAGAGAAAGAATGAAAAAAGTAGAAAATAGGAAAGAGAAAGAAGGAAAAAAGTAGAAAAGAGAAAAGAGGAAATAGGAGGAAAGAGAAAACCTAGGTTTCAAACTAAGGTTTTGTAATCAAAATAGCTTTTCAGAAAAAATTTTATACTTCGACAAAACCTAGGTTTTGGGTTAAAACTTAGGTTTTGAAACCAAACCTAGGTTTCAAAAGTGAAGGCAAACAAACCCTTAATGATGTTCATGTTCTTTTAAGTAATTTTTTTACTAAGAGTCACTTCTCAAAATGTTCATCTAAACAAATTTTCCTTTTCACAAAAAGTCACTTTTCAAACATTTATCCAAACATTACAACAAAAAAATATGTATTTTGCAATGGTTTTTTAGCAGTGATTTAAAAAACCGCTGCTAAATCAAAATTTGCAGCGCTTATTCTCAAAACCGCAACAAAACTGCATTGCTGGGAGAAGGCAGATGGCCTCGCACGTTAGTAGCGGTTATAAACCGCTACAAAAGGGAAAAAAATGGCACGCAGATGGCGCCAAAATAGCAACGGTTATTTAGCAGCAGTTAATGAAAAGTCACACAAATCCCGCTCATTTTATAGCGGTTTTTATAAACCGCTACTAAAAACATGTTTTGCAGCGGTTTGTGTAGCAGTTCTCTCTTGTAACCGCTACAAATTAGTAGCGGTTTTACTAGAACCGCTACTAACCGAACCCCTATAAATACCCACCCTCCCCCTTCACTTGTCACATCACGTCATTCTTTCCTCATTCTCTCCTTGTTTCGTTGTTCAAGAGGTAAAGGTTAGTAGTTTTTAAAGTTTTTCAATTTAAATTATTTACTTTTTAAATAATTTATTTTCTTTTCATATAAATTGTTTATTAATTTTAATTATTATTGTATTAATTTTAATATATATTTTTGCAGATATCTAGTCCAAATGGTGATCATAGGCCTGGGAAGGCTCCAATGTTCAACAATGACGATGTCCCTGATATTGGCAAGGTCGAGTCAGGGATCCCAGAGACTTCCAGCGCTGCACCGAATCTGGATGAGCATACATGTAACATCAGTGTTGATGATTTCGAGGTTGGTGGAATAAACTTCTTTGTCGAGGATGCTGAGAATTTTGAAGATGAGGAGATCGCTAGAGAACATGGATTCAGGCGTCCTTATGCAAACCAATCCACCGGTTTTGATGTCAAAATTCAGGGTGATCAGTTTAAATTTTAATTTTATATGTAAAATAATTCAGTAATTTGAATATTAATGATATTTTGAAATTTACAGATCTTACGGGGGCGGTGGTGAGGAGGAGGGTCACACTAAGAGATGTTCCCTAACTCAGTGCTGGGTAGAGGATCATCGTGATGTGGAATGACCTAACACGGTAACCCACTGGGAAAGGCGGTCAACTGTTCAACCGCTACCTAGCTGAACAAGGGGGTAACTTCAGCCAGTTTGATATCGGCGCTGAGACATGGAAGAGGGTCCAGTATAGCCATAAGGAGTTTTCCTGGGAGAATAATGTTAAGGTACGAATTTAATATATATTTTTAAATTGAATTATTTTTTAATGAAATGATGATTTAAATTTTTGTCAGAAAATGTGTTGCAGACGAAATTTACGGTGTGTTACAGTGTGTGGTTTTTGAATAAACTGTATCAAATGGGCAAGAATTGGAACCGATGAGTATTTTTCCCTTATAGTTCACTTAATAAACAAAATTTAGAAATTGGAATCACTCAGTTTCGAATTTTCTAGAATTAATTATGATTTTTCAAATTTGGGTCAGAAATCTGAAAAAAAAACCCATGAACAGTGCCATCGTTTTTATTAAAACGTTTTTTGAAAATTTAGTTCTCAATTTTGGGTCAAAGCTTGATATCCAAAGCCGAAGAGTGATTCATAAGTGATCTAAAATAAGAAAATATGGGGAAAATAGGAGGTGTTACACACAAGTTTATTTTGTGGAGGATGAGAAGCATAGAGATTGGAGTATGGTTATTCATCTTAAGCCCATAGATCTTTATGATATGGGTGATAGTGATGAACACATCACCCAAGAGGCAGAGCCATTTCATCCAATTGATGTTGCAAACTTCTTCCCTGAAGGAGATGATGATTTACCCCTCGTAAGAGTTGATGATAATGAATAAATTATTCAAGTACGTTATATATGTATGTAATTTAACTTGTCTTAATGTTTCAATCTCAAATTTTTTAAGCATTGGAGATTTTGCAGCGGTTATAAACTGCTGCCAATGTACCAAAACCGCTGCAAAATTTGTGGCGTAAAACGCTACTAAAAAACGCTGCTAAAATAACCGTTGCAAAAAACAGTTACCTAAAACGCTGCTAATTTCCCGCCACACCTCCTATAAATACCCCTCCACCCCATTTGTTTCTTCCATTCTTCTTCTTCTCTGACCCACTCTCTCCAACAGTTCCTTTCATGGGTTTGCAAGTGGGATTTATTTAATAAGCACTTCGAATTTAAGAATGTTTATTGTAAATTGTCTTTTTTGCTCAGTGTATATTCATTTCATTTTTATTTAAATTAATTTATTTTTAATTTTTAATTTGATTAATTTAATTTGTAATTGAACTTGGTAACAAATTTAAATGTACTTTTATTATTTTTTTTAAATTTTTTATTTCATTATGTATTACATATATTTTTAAATTAATAATATTAATATTTATTTATTATCTTTCAATAAAAATAAAAATTATGTTTTTCTAATTAAATCTCTCATAATTAGTATGAATTTTTTTAAAAAATTTGACTCAATTTAGTAGCGGTTTGCAAACCGCTACTAATTGGACAATCAAATAATAAAAAGGCGGGATTCTTTTTGAATTTCTAATGAAACTAGTAACGGTTTTATAATCGTTACTAAATTTTGCACGGGAAAATTTCAAACAGTAGCTCTGATTGGCTGCAAATGCCCAAATTTAGTAGCGGTTGTAACCTCTACTATTTTCACTCTCTTTTGTAGCGTTTTTAACCGCTACAAACGTCACAAAAACAACTTGTAAACCTCTTGTTTTTGTATCGGTTTTATAAACCGCTAAAAAATTAGTAGAGGTTTTTACGTCGTGAGCATCGATTCTTTATAACCGCTCCTAAACCTGTTGCCACGCTAGTTTTAGCAACGGTTTGGTAAACCGCTGCAAATGTCATTTGCAGCGGTTATAACCACTACAAAATCGTTAAATAACCGCTACTAATACAGCCTTTTTTTGTAGTGCATAAATCACATTATTTCTTCTAACTTTTACCAAAAAGTTATTTTCCAAAACTCATTTAGAGAAAAGTTACTTCTTTCACCGTTTATTGAAACGGAACCTATATCGTGTACAGTCATAGTGGATACTCACTTTTAAGTTTTACTTTATTCTCTGTGATTTTAATTTCATTTAAGGGAGAATTATATTGAAGGACATAATTGAAAATAATATTTAGTGAGAATGACTCTAAAAATTGTATTTATTTAAAAGTATTAAATTTTAAAATATAAATGTGAAAATACTAAATTGTTCTTACCTTCCCCCCTACTTTCTCTACACACTCTATTTTAAAAACAACTGCGAATTTTTAAATTTTAAATATTAAAAAAATTCAATTTTTAAAACTTGGACGGATATTTTAATGAAAAATAAAGTTATATATTTTTAATAAAATTGGAGATCCTTTATAACTTATTGTATAAGTTGAAAAAAAAGTTTGTATGTTCTAGGAAACCAAGATAAAATTTATACAATTTAGAAAAATAAAAAGTTTGTATAATTTATTTTTGGTTAAATATGTACTGAGTCCTTTAAATTTATATTAAGTTTCAGTTTGGTCACTCAAATTTAAAAAATGTATTTTTAGCCCTTTAACGTTAACACTGTTAAGTTATTTATTGGAAAATGATAATTCAATCACTATTTTACATTTAAAGTATGTTAAAATATATTGAAATATTGATTATTTAATATAACTATTTTTATATTTTAAAATTTATCCATGTTTTATCACCATCTACTAGCAGAATCAACATTTAAATTTGCTAAGTCACCATTTTTCTTGAAGCAAAATTAGCGACGTTAAGAATAAAAAACTAAAAATTCATTTATTAAACTTAATTGATAAATTGAAACTTGACTTAAGTTTAAAGGATCAAACATACACTTTAACTTTTATTTTTTTATTTTAGGAAGAATATATGTGATTTTTAAATTATAACATTTAAAATTTTAACTAATGTTCGTAACATAAATCAGGAAAAAAATTTAATGATATCCATACATAAATATCTATATTACGAATTATAAGTATGAATTTGATTGAAAAATAAAAAAAATTAAGAAATATGATAAGCTATTATAGTTTTAGTTTTAATTATTCATTCAAAAAGGTTATGACGTGGGAAAGAATGTAAGGATTCAGTTATGGATAATTTGATACTTTTAATTCATCAAAAAAATCCATCAAAAATCCATCAAGGATTCAGTCTAACAATTGAAAATTTTTAGGGAAAATCCATAAAAAAAAACGATTTGGACCGATCACCGGAACTCCAATGCCGGTAGTCACCCCCATCGCCAGACAGTCTCTTGCGCTCCAGCCCTGGGGCCAAATTCTGCTATATACTATTTTTATAATGAGATTTACCATTATAGCAATTCAATTGACAACAATTTTTCTAGATCTCAAACTTGTTAAAATGAATGAATCCTTATGGCCACTATAGCTCCAATGTTGGTGGTTGGATTTAGCTATTTTTAACTTGTGTATATGAGATTTACCATTACAGTAATGCAATTGGCAACAAATTTTTTTAGATTTCAGACTTACTAAAATGAGTGAATCCTTATGACTATTTAATGCTCTTATAATGAGATTTACTACATTTCAATAAATAGTTACCATTCTACAATAATGAAATTAACAACCATTTTTCCATATATAAAAATAAATGGCCACTTCTATATAAGTAAAAAGTGATTGTCAATTTCATTACACTTTTAACCATTTTTATACATATACATATCTATATATATAACGAGGAGAAAAGTACTCCATTTATTCTCTTTCATTTAACAATTTATTACACATTCTCTTTCATTATTTTTTACATATTCTCTTTGATACTCCTTTCACAAATAGCGTTTATATGGAAAAAAAATTACATATTTTACATAGTTATAGTTTTTAGCAAATTTTAACTGTTAATTTTACACAAAATTTAAAAATGGTTTCTTATAAAAATAGTGAATCGAGTGTAAGATCCTAGATATTTTTATCAACGAAATGAATTAATTTTTAAAACTTATTATTTTAATAGATCATTTTCTAAACTTATATAGTTAAAGGAGTTTTGAACCAAAAAAAGTGGAAAAGTTAATTTGTTGACCCCACAGTTCTGACTCAATTTTTACTTAGTGCCTATACTTTGGACCGGTGTAATTCAACCCTTAATTTTGATTTAGTTGTAACTTAATTCTGAATTTTGACTTATTGTAACTCGATTTTATAATATTTGAACCATTCTATTGTTTAGCCCTACCTTTATTATATGTATGATTTTTTTAAAACATAAGAATTATATTATAAAATATCTAAAACTAAAGTTATGAAGTTATAGTGAGTCAAAATTTAGATATTTAGTTATAATTGAATCAAAATTATAAATATTAAGTTACAATAATTCAAAATATGGAGGAATCAAATTTATCAAGTCAAAATTATATGGACCAAAATATTTAATCCCCCCAAAAAAACAAAATAATTGAAGGAGTTCGCTTAGTGGCATCATGGATTGCCCCTGGAGATTTGGAGAGGGCAATAAACTTCAAAGATTAAATATATATTTTAACCTACTTTTTAAAAAGAATTAATATATAAGTGCCAAGAACTTATCACCTTTCATCTTTAATGGAAGTAAATTTTTTAAGAGATTAAACAATTTAATTAAATTAATTTAAAAATATTTATATTTATTATTTTGTTAAACTAATTTAAATTTATGAACCTCGTGAATTTATGTATAATTTAATATTACACATAAATAAATAAATTTAAGTATTGTATTTATATGTCATTAATAATCTTCTAAAAAAATTAAATAATTCATATTTTAAAACTGAGGATAATATTTAATTACTTAAAATTGAAATAAGAATCCGTTCCTCTTTATAAGATAAATTTTAAAAAAGTGTTTTTGATTCGAAACTATAGTTTGGGCATTTGAAACTATAATAAAGCTACCTTTTTTTGAAATTTTTCTGCTTTTTTATGATTGCCAATGCCATATATGCTTAACCAAAATATCATTCTCATATCCTCTCATCATAAATTAAATTTTGTCTATTTATACAATTATCACATTATCTTATATCTTTTTTTTGATAATTTGAATATTAAAAAGTGATTATTATAAATAATTATCCAAATATTCTCATTTTATCAAAATTATTTTTTTCACAAAATCTATAGGTAAGATAGTGCAATGTAAGTCATACCGCTTATGCTAATTTGAATTTTGAAATCTTGTAAAATTGCATAATTATCCTTACTTTTAAAAAAAACATTTACGCCCTTTGTAATGTAACTCAAACATGCTTAAGGTTAAAGTCATCAAATAACTCATTACTTACTGTCTTTATATTCTTATCGATCATTAACTGAGGTTTAGTTTTTTTTTTATAATATTTTCCTTAAAGCTCATATCATTTATATAAAGGGATAAAGTTAAAAAATTTATGACTTGAAGTGCCATTCATTAGTCTACAAGGATTGATAATTAGTGTCATATAATAAAGAGTAAAGGAAGTTTTTCAGTTTATACATCAAGTAAATTATTTTAAAAATAATAATTTTATTCTCACATGTTTACCTAAAATTCAGTAAAATTATATAAACGAAATTAATTCAAACACTCACTTAGTATTACACACTTGTTAACAAAAATACGTTACTTTTTGAAGAAAACCAAATGGGACCAATTACTTTGGAGAGTTTTTGCGGTAACTATTGATTTCAAGAGAATAAGAGAATTATACCAATTGAATGATAAAAAGAAGTGTCATAATCAGATTAAATTCAAATAGTACGAATATGATATAAGTTCCATAATCCAGAATGCACTAGAAACCTAGGTACAATCCTCAACCATATATGTAAATCACAATCAATATACACCTTAATGACTCTTAATTATCGATTGCACTCCCAACACTCAAACCGAGATGATAGAGTAATAGTGATTTTTACAAAGTGAAAATTTACTTTTATATCTTAGTTTGCATTTAAAGACAAAGTCAATGATTTGATCTCGTTATGTGTTGTAGTTTACTATAATGTATCTCATGGAGTGATGAGAATGGTATTTATAATGCATGAAGAGATGTTTTGAATTGGTATCTTTTGAAACTATATCTCTTCAATAGAAAATCACAACCATATGTTAGATTTATGAACCAACATAATTAACAAATTAAATAATCAATAGTTATTTAAATAACTATCTCATGAGAGTTACACATTTATGGTATGTAAGGGTTTATCACCTTTCCCCAAATGATAAAGCTTTCATATGTGTTTTTAAAAACAAAAGAGACATGACCTTTAGTGACTTCTAGTTCATAACTCCCCAAGTAACCTTTTACAAGAAATCATTAATTTACAAAGATATAAATTTTGAAAATCACATCTCTGAATTTTGATAATATTCCAACCAACTAATCCATATAGCTCCTAATACGAATAAGGAAAATATGATTGATTTGGTGATAACGGAGGCAGAATCATAATGGGGATCAAGGCCTGAATATTGCAATTAATGATGGTCAGGGTACTCAAAGTCTTCCTATTTTTCCCTACCCCATTATTGTTCGTTGAAAACTATATCCCCTACCATTACCTTTTCCTCATCCTTCATCAACCGTAGTTTTCCATTTGTGGTTCATGTAAATCACTAATTAATTCCCATATATTTCAGATAATCTATTTTACTTCAGTATTCATCATCCGTGCCCATGAGTACGTTGAAATTTGTTACCTGCATGGGAGTTATTGATTATTATTCTTCTTTTCAAGGATTTCTCCTTTTTTTTAAAAAAAAATTTCATTAAGCTTCTTCCCCGCGGCCTGAAGATTTTTGGACAAGTAACAGTATTTTGCTATGAGCCTATCGAGCCTTAAAGAAGTGAACAGTAGTTTATAAGTTCAAGGAGTCCTCAGTCTTAAGTAGGATCGATTGAGTTTTCTCTTGGAATTGAAATTGGGTTTTGAGCACTTCAAAAGGCTGCATTGTTACGAATCTCATGTTGAGAAGTCATGTAATTTATAAGGGTAAGGGAAAATAACATTGCAAGAAATTAAATTAATTATCAAAAAGTTCCAATAAACAGTAAGGACTATAAATATATTATCATTTTTTATACTAAAGCTTGTAATTGCATGTTCATCGGTTATTATTGGAATTTAATTTTGAATAATTAAATATCTTACTTGAGACCTTGTAGTAATTCCCCCAAGTTTAGTTAAATGCATCTTCTTCTTAATAAGTCAGTCTTTTGGGATTAAACTCTTTTATTTTGTGTTCCTAACAAAAGTACTATTTTTTTAGGTGAAAAAAATTACTATTATAATTGTTATAATCTTTTTTACTTAATAAAGTAGTCAAACTCTTTCTAAATTATCTTAAGCATAAATATCTATTAATGTTGCTACGCACCATGATGATGCCTTTCTAAACTCCATTCCTCCGATTTGAGCAAAATTTGAGCACAGCATTAATTGTGTCGTATATATAAATAAGTTGTACAATAAAAAACTAAATGTTGTAAAAGAATAATAATATATAAGTTCTGAATTATTTTTCTGGGTGATATCCCACACGCTCAATTGTGTGCATGATAGCTGATAATATTAAGGGGGGACAGCTATGTGAGTGTTGAAAAGTTTTACTACCAAATATGAATTTGCTTTCATTTTCTATATATGAAGGGAATCCAAAGTCTCCAATATTGCCCTAATCAACTCTGTTCATCACTTTTGCAATCTTTTACTCTTTAATTAATCGTTAATTCTGCATATACCCTTAGAAAGAAGAAAACGACCGCCCTTAAAATATATTATTAAAGCACCCAATTTTACAATACCACACTCGCACACACTTACTTCCGGACAAATCAATATAAGCTATATATATAGCTTTTCCATCTTCATCTATCTGCATATTTTCCCTTCCTTAGAGATTGAAATTTTAGGTATTTCAACCCCCAAACCTCTAGGTTTTTAGGGATTAATTGAAGGCAAAGATGATCTAATATAAATCTGGTATAAGCTAAACACTGAGATATTTCTAATTAATCAGTTAATTCTAAGTTTCTAGAGGAGATTGAAAAGTAATTAGGAATATTGAATAGCAAGGTTTCTTGCTAATTCTTGTACTTAGTTAAAAGAAAACTTAATATTAAAATTGAACAAGGAAGGTTAGTGGATTCAATCACCTAGAACATCATCTTATAGAATTTAAATACATTCATTTAATTTAATTAGATAGTGAAAAATAAACTTCATACTCTTAAATTAAATTGTTAATTACACTTGATTAAACATGATAAATAATAGGCTCGACGTAGAGATCGACCTAGATTAGTGCTACAATATTGCATATAACTTAGCTTTTATTTGATTGCCCCAGGATATGGCTTATTAGTCTCCTGCAAAATACAAAGGCAAGTTAGTTCTAAAAGGATATGTACAAGAAGCTAAGATAGCCTACATTGAAACCTTCAGTCCAATAGTTAAAGCCATCACAATGAGGGAAGTACTCACAGTTGCTGTGACTAATGGTTGGAAACTATAACAAGTTGACTTCAACAATGCCTTTTTTAATGGAGATCTTCAAGAGAAGGTCTACATGGATTAACCTGTTTTGTCAAGTCTAGTTCAGATGGAAGAAAGCTTGTATGCAAGCTAAACAAGGCTATCTATGGGCTCAAACAAGCCCCTTGGGCTCGGTTTCAAAAACTCACAGAAGCACTAGTTTCTCTCGATTTTCAAGCTTCAAAGGTAGACTAATGCCTCTTCACTTATTGAGAAGGTTCCCCACCACCTACCTGCTGGTATATGTGGATGATCTCATGATCAATGGTGACTTTGAACAGTTGATCAAAGAACTCATTCATAAAATTAGTGCCATGTTCTCATTGAAGGACCTTGGTGAGCTCTCATTCTTCTTCGAAATAGAATTCACTCGGACTGCCTGCCTCAGGTTTACTCCTAACTCAATGAAAATAGATTAATCAGTTATTGCACACAATTGTTCTTTTTTCTGTCCTCTTATTCTACTCCAATGGGAACAAACACACACTTAAAGACAGGTGACAATGATGCCTTCTCTGAACCATCTATGTATGGCAACGTCCTTGGCACTTCACAATAAATGTGTTATACAAGGTCTGACATAGCCTTCACTGTCAACAAATTAAGTCAATTCATGCATGAACCGACTGTTAAGCAGTAGGAATGTGGCACAAGTTCACATGATATACTCATTATACCAGCTTTTCAGTTTCAAGTACAAGCCTTTGAGGATGCAGATTGGGGAGGTAGTAGGTTTGACAGAAGATCCACAAGTGGGTTCTGCACCTATCTTGGCCCAAATCCTATCACTTGGACCTCAAGAGACTGAAGCTGAATATCAGAGTATTGTTGATGCGATGGCAGACGTGCTTTGGATTATGTCACTACTAAAGGAGATGAATATTCAGTTGTTGATACACCAACAGTAGGGTGTGATAACTCTGGAACAATTGCATTATTTGCAAATCCAGTAATCCACAACAAATCAAAGCACTTTAAATTTGATTTACACTTCATACGTAAGAAACCTTGATAAGTCTCTATTTATAGGGATTAATTGTATCCAATATTAGCCTCTTGATATCTTATTTGAGTATAAATGTACCAATTAGAGGTTAATTTTGAGATATTTTACCACTCCTTAAATTTTCTAAAATGCCTATTATTTTAAATGCATGAGATTATATAATGTCTTTTTTTATATGCAGGACATTTGGACTTAAAGCTGGAAGGATCAACACACACTGAAAAACGTAACTGAAAAAGGAACAGTGGCATAACAGAAAAGTAAGCAACTGAAATAGAAATTGGTTAGGAACTAAGTAGATGGGAGTGAGCTGGAAGCAAGGAAAGAGACAGATTTTTCTGATTGGGATAGAAAACGCACTGTTCTGCATTATTCTGACAAAGTAATTAATTTCCCACTCTATCACTTCATGAGGGTGTGCAGTCCGTGACTCTTCCTTGAGGACACCGTACCCAAGCTTCAATTAAGCCATTCCCTGCCAGAGAAGTGGAGGGGGAGATTAGAGGGGGAAGGGATAATGCTTGTGATGGGCTGGGTGGCAGCCTTGAAACAGCCACCAAGGAATTATGACGTGCTTGGGGTGGAACTGTCAAGGCTTGGGAACTACCTTGACAGTTCGTAACCTAAAGTTCCAATGCAGGAAATACAAGCCGAGCATTATTTTCCTGTCTGAAACTAAGATGAAGAGTAATAAGGTGGACAAGATTAGGAGGAAGCTGCAGTATGATCAAGGAGTCTGTTTTGATGCGGTAGGGAAATCGGGGGGCCTAGCGGTTTGGTGGAAAATAGATGTGGATCTCAAAGTTAGTATTGTTAGCAGGCATTTTATCCATGTGGAGGATGTGCGGAGTCAGCAGAGGAATTTGGGAGCGATTACAATGGTTT
>JANTPZ010036310.1:0-18966 GCA_025593235.1 Vachellia pachyceras
GGCCAAGGCTTCTATTTATAGAACTAGAGAGTAAAAGTCTACGCATTTAGTAATTGAAGGATGAACAAATTTACGACCAAGATAATCAAAAATTTTGAGAGAAGTGATACTTTTGTTCAATAAATTAATTTGTTTCATATTCGGTATTACGTGTTCAATAGAAGTAATTACTTTCTACTTTTGATGCAAAGGGTGTGTCTGGTGATTTGGCCAAAAAAAATCGCTGGAAAAAATTTCTTAGAGATAAGGTTTTATTTCAATGGCTATCGTGTGTTGCTCTCCCTCTACCATTTTCCATTGTAGGAAAGGTACTGATTGTGATTGTATAGTTTAATGTCACGTGGATAATAAAGAGACAATAATACAAAATTTGATGGGTTGTATCCTTGCCAAATGACAAATGAAAAAGATAAAAGGAATCTGAAAAAGATATCTAAACCTTGTTCTTCTCTTCTTTAGAGGTTATGGATTATTGTCCTTCCAAAATTATCTATTAGTCAACTTAATAGTGGCCACACATTTTCCTTCAATTTGGGCCAAGTGAAATTTGAAATAGTCTCCTTCCAATCTGAGCATAAAACTCACGCCACTCTCGCTTTAAATTGTGCTCAATATGGGTTTTTATTAAATTTTTTAATATTAGATAAGCGTTTTGGCCTTTTTTATTTAATTGGAAATAAATTCCCTAATTACTTCCTTGGTTTATTTCTAACCAGTAGATTGGAATAATTCTTCCAAAGTTCCTTCCTTTCATGTGCTAGTTTTTCTTGTATTTTTTGGGTCCAATTTGACTATCACACAACATTGCACCAATTTAGGGGAATAATACTTTTTCTTTGCCCAAAGTTCAATTTAAACATAGAACTTCCATTTCATGAAGATTAACTTCTTCCATTAAGTTCAATCATAAAATAATTATTCCCCATATTTCTCTAATTATTTGAGACCTTTACATTATTGTTTTATTTTTTTTTCCTTCTTCGTTGTTTTTAAGAGGATATATGGTATCTTGATAAGAAATAGTTTTTGGCCAAAAAAAAATACTGATATAGTTGGTTGACTAATTTCATGTAATGATTAGCAACTTTAATTGTTACCACCAAAGATTATAAGTTTATCATTGACAATTATATTACATTTTGAGAAAATGAGCTTCTGAGATCAAAATCTTACCAGTTATTTAGAGTTGGGAAAATTAGGGAGAAGAGTTCCTTAGAATAATATTTAGTTGAGAGGACTTAAAAATAATAACTATTTAGAAGAGTCAAATGCTAAGATATAAATTTACAAACACTAAATTATACGTAACTAAACCTTGAACATTCTCTCCTACCACATCCTATAATTTTCCTTTTATTTCACGAAATAATCGAGATTTATCTAAAATAATTCGAATTAATTTAAATTTTAAGTTCAGAATAATTAAATAAATTGAATTAATAACAATCCATCTAACATTAATTAATTTATTTATCATCATTTTTAACTGAATAATAATAAGCCTATCAAATTCATAAATTTAACCGTATTTTGTTTATTTATTTTATGACTTTTTTTATTGCCAACCATTATAATTCTACTCTTTATTTCTAAAATTTAACATATTCTCCCCGATTAATTTTGATACTCACCAAACTATACAAAAATCACATCAAGATTATACAAATGATATATGTAACATTCCTTAATATTGCCTTTAGCTTTATTTTATATCCATTTGGAAGCACCTTTAGACCTTTAATGACTTAGAGTAACCAAAGTGTGGAAGATAAATGTTCAAGTTTAAGATTAATATTCACGTCACTATTCACAAATTTTTAGGCCAACTTTGAAAATTCATAATTAATTCTAGAAAAATCAAAATTGAGTGCTCCCAATTTCTATTTGAAGCTTAAAAGTTCCTCTACATGGAAAACATACTCATTGGGTTATGAACTTGCCCAATTGAAACATTTTATTTCACAAAGATGTATTGTTCATTTGGTAATTTTTCATTTTTTCTAGGATTTTCTGTGATTTTCTTCCAACTTTGGAACATTGTACAAAACTCCAAATCCAATGTTCTTTAGCTCAATTTAAAGCTTGTAACATGAACTATTTTTCTGAAAAATTTCAACTCATTTGGAGTCCATTTACTCTATTTCACGACATGTCAAAATATGAGGTTTGACCAATTTCGCTTCTAACACTTAGCCAAATTTACCTCTTCTTAACTTCATAACTCCACATATTGATTTCTAAACCTTTCTTGATGCTAATAACCTATATAATTAAGTATTTTTATGGCATACATTAGTTACCATATGTCCATCATACATGCATGAGTTTAACTTACATGTCACATTACAATCTTTAAGCAAAATAACATTAGTTTACGTCATAAAATCCACCTTCATTCACATATATAAATGTTGCTTCAAGCATCATGGACTTTCTCCTTACTCTTTGATTAGCTTCCACCTAAAATGATTAGTGGGAGAGGGTGAGTTTTTGGAAATCCCAATAGCAAAACTTTCTAACACACTTTGTAAAAATTGCATGACAACTTTCAAGATAAGTGTGAGTTCATAAAAGTGCAACATGTAACAATTAAATGCATATGGCCATAGCATACAAAAGCACATATTCACATTTTCAATCATCATAAATTTTCAATACAAGTCATGCATAATTCTATACACATTTTCAAAGTAGTTAAGCTTAAGGTTAAAAAGGTCTTGCTACCTTATGCTTTCAACTTTCCTTTAACTTTGATGCTTTCTTGATCACACAAGAATTTAATTCCTTGCATCAAACCCTTGCCTACATAATGCAAAACATTATGGCCATTAAACATAAGCCGTTACCAAGGCAAAAGTCAATGTAAAACTCCCTTGAACTTCTCTTTAGATTACATAAGCCCTAAGACATCAAAACTTGTGTTTAATGTTTTCTAATGCTTCCCAAAACTTGGGCTCACTTTTACGCTACACAAAGTCTCATTTTAAAGTTGTTGGAAGCATCAAAATCATCAAAACAACTCTCCTTCCCCAAATTCCAGATCAGACTGAAACATACACATAAATGCCATATCGTGATTTTTCAAACTTTCAACATATATACCAACATATTCTTGATCCCAAACTCATTTCCATGGATTATATAGCTTGAATACAACTCTTCTACATCAAATATGAATTTGGGCAGCATCTCCTCTTAGGGTTTGAGATTCCAAAATTCCAAATACAACAACAATCAACTCCTTATCATGTAAGGAGTGATTTACAATCAATCTTTTTCTCTAAATCCCACTCTTTCTTATCTTTCCTCTCATGAACCCTAACTTTCCAGCCACTAAAAGAGAGCCAAGGATTAAGAATATGTGTAAAATTGCATGAAAGAACCATTTAGCTTGAGTTTTCTTGAAACTTTCCTTCCTTCTTGTGCTTGTTCATGGCCTCATTTTCTCTCATGGGGGAAGGAGGAAGATGGCAGCAAATGTGCAGAAAATTGAGGGGAAAAGGTGTTTATAAAATCCTATTTAATGAGATGGATGGCCAAGATTTCATCTTACTTAAGGAGGTTAATCCAAGGGCCACAATTTCACCACCTCTTCCCACACATGCTTGCATACTATTGGCTAGTCAAAAGTGTCATGATGGGAGTGTAAAAATCTGTTGGAAGCCTTGGTTACATTAACCAAACCGGTTATCATTCGGTTACTTCTACCAATTACTACTTTCACCGGTAAAAGTAACTTTATTCCGGTAAATCTTTTTCTACTTTCATGGAGATGTTTTCTTCCTCATTTAATCTCCATATTTGCCTCTTGAATATGAAAATTTTATTATCCCCAAAATACCCCTTTGATTTCCTCAAATTTTACAGGATTATTTTATCATTTCCAAAATCCCTGAAAACGTGCAATCAGAGGATAAAATATTTTTAGGGCATTAAAAATTTCTACATTTTTCACTGATACTCAGCCTTTTTTTACCAAAATGCCCTCTGGATTTTCAAAAATTAAGTTTTGAAATAAATTATATTTCGGGGAATTTCGGGTCTTTTTCCCCTAAATCGAGAAAATCGCTTTAACCGTATATTAAGCAATAATTTTATCAAATACTATAAAATTCACTTTATTTTTCTATGCCCTGAACTCAACTGATTAAGGTCTCCTCATACTTCAAATAATTATTTTCGGCCATTAATATTCAAAATTCTATAAATAAAATTCTGGGCCGATTTTCGATAATCCGTCGAATCTCTGTCAGTCAGTGAGTTCTGCTCTATCTTTTGGGCCTATGTGAATTTTTCTGATATTTTGGTTAGTTGACTTTTTTACTTTGACTTTGTCAAAAGGCCAAAATGCCCTCACATTTTCTCTTAATGACCAAAATGCCCTTACACTGTCTAACTTTTCATAATTCCCATTTTAACCTTGACTTTGTCGCCCTTGATCATTTGCGTAATGACCTTTGCATACTTCCCAGTAGGTCACTCATCCTGAGATTGCTCCAGGGCGAGCACGCTTAACTACGGAGTCCTCATAAAATTTCTCCCGTTGAGCCAGGTCTGCCTTTGGGTCATTCATCCCATTGGCATCAACTTTTTCCGCTCTTTCTATTTGTGGTTTTTAACTTAACTTTCGACTACTGGTTTGACCCTTTTTATCCAATGACCATATTGCCCTTGATCTTTATACTTAATGACATTTATGTCCCTGACTTACATTCTTAGTAATTTCAAAACCTTAGGACTAAATTGACCAGGGTCTCTTTGGTCCATTGACATCTTTTCTTTCTGTACTTTTATTTCTTGGCCTTATCTCATAACTATCGATTTGGCCTCTATTTCAATTTACAGAAAAGGGTGGATATTACATTTCTCCCCCTTAAAATAAATTTTGTCCTCGAAATTTGCATACCTTGCGCCAACACATTTAGGTATCTGGCTTCCTTGCCCTTTTTAGTTTCCCATGAAATTTTCATCCAGTGTCAATTCGCTTTAACTGGGAAACGTGCAAGACATCATGGACAAAGCTCAGATTTGGGGGTAAAGCCAAACAGTAGAATAATTTCATACACTTTTGTATTGAGCTTCTTACTTTAATTTAGTCCGATGGAGATCTACATCTCCTGCCATACCAATTCTCATACAGTACTATCTGGATACTGGAATAGTGGCTGTTACTATAATAAGCATGTTCAGCTAACAGCAAATACATATTCCAGTTCCATTTCAACTCCAACATCTACACTCTCAATATATCTTCGAACAGCTGGACTATTTGCCAACAATCAACTTTGTTCCCACTGCCAGAAAATATGCTAATATCATTCGGTCCATGATTACCCAAATCGCATTAGGGTACATCGATTTTGGCAATTTCACATTAACATTCATTATAAGATTCCACTTCCATTTTGGTATCGTCGAAGGTTGCAAAATTCCTGGTGGCTTCGCTTACTTTGTCTTTGCTGACAGGTGAGGCATTTTGCTACATAATCAATGATGTTTCCTTTCATCCCTAGCCATTAACAGTTATCTCATTGTAATTCCTAGATGGATAGTGTACCTACTCTCAAGCCTCATTAAACAATTGCTATCTTAGAGTAGGCTTTGGAGGGATATAATATTTGCTTATGGGCTCTATTATTCCCTTAGGAATCTTATAAAATTTCACTGTTTCCCCAAGGCTCAACCAAGTCTCAACAGACTGGGTAAATCGTCATCCATTTGAGCCGTTCTAATTCCCCTTTTCATACAATCAATAATTCGAGTAGTGCCAAAACCGTCAGGTCTCAAACACAATTTTCCCTTCCAACTCCTATTCCAAATATCATCAAGCATTCTCTGCTCATAAGCATCGCAATATTTATATGCGCCATAGTGCGATACAGTCAAAACATGGTGTTCTATTCTAATAAAAAATCTAATAAAAAAGAAATAGATACCTAGAAAACAAGTAAGACTCATCAACAGACTCTCTCTACTCGCTTTTTCCATCTAATTGTTTTATGTTTGTTCTAGGATAACAAAATAGTTCAAAATCCTTTATTTTATCAACCCAATCACTCTTTTGATTTTGGAAAAAAATATCTTTATCAATATACTCTTTCTTCTACACATTTATCGCCACCCCATAATATAATGGAGAATAGCTAATAGTTAGGGTACGATTCATAACAAAAATCAATAATCCATTCATGAGAAAAGCTTTGAGGAGTATAAAATTCCTCTCTAATTTTCAAATTAACGAGGAAAATTAGTGACGACTTGGATATTCCTCTCTAAATTTTCAAATTCAAATTAGTGAGGAGTATTAAAATTCCTTTCTAAATTTTTAAATTAGCGAGAAAAATTAGGGACGGCTTAGATATCTCTAAATTTCCTAATTAGCGAGGAATTTAGCAAAGAATATTAAATTCCTCTCTAATTTTTCAAATTAGTAAGTAAAATTAGCGTCGACTTGAATATTCCTCTCTAAATTACCCAATTAGCGAGGAATATTTAATTCCTCTCTAATTTTCTAAATTAGTAAGGAATTTTATTTTGAAGTTAATTATGGTTAAGAGATAATCATTTATAATTAAAGTGTCCATTTGGGAACACGGTAGAGAAGTACTTTTACGCAAGCCGAGGTAAATATGTGAAAAAAATTATCTCATTTTACATAAAAATACTGTTGAACGTGCGTTTGGCTTTTCCAAACGCTCTAACAAACAAACCTAAAGTTTATGTTCCAAATTGAATCACTACAAACCATTGGAATAAACTTAAATGACATTGGATGACTCCAAAGTTTTAACATATGTCAGTCACTAATTTAAAAAATAGATTGACAAATCCATCTTTGCATACAAAAGAATCATATCATACATGAATATGATTCTAAATTGGTAAATTCTAAGTTATTATAAATTTAAAATTGAAATTTCTTAGTTTCAAATGAGATTTTTAAATTTGTAATTATTTAAGTGTTATTATAACTATTTCTTAAAGGTTATAGAATTTGATTGTAAATAATATTTTTAACTTAACCATCTTTTTTTTTCATTCTTTCACGCGTTCATCTTCACCTTTCTCAAAATGGTAAAATAAAAAAAAAAATTTGTAATACACCAAAGGTTAACTCAAAAAATCCCGCCAAAAATCGTGTTTTCCCTCGTTCATCTGCCTTGGTGTTCTTTGCTGGCTTTCTTTCTTCTTCCCTCAAAAAGTGACCTGCCCCCCTCTCTCATGCAACTCCAACTGTTTCACCGGCTCCTCTATCTTCCTCCTCTACTCTTCTGTCATGCAACTAAGGCAGTGCTGTGCTTGCTAGCCAAAGAACTGATGAGGCGAAACCCCAGGTTCATCGTTGCCGCCGCAGTGCTCGAGAAACCCAAGATCTTCGTCCTCCTCTGCCTTCTCTAGGTGGAGTGTGTCAATGACTGTCGCCATCGTCTTCCTCCTCTGTTCAAAATTTATAGCCGTTGCACTCCCTTATTCGTTGCATTGGGTTTCTAGTTTGGTCACATAAAATTTGGCTGAGCCTAGTTGTTATAATATTTGGTTTTGTCTTACTTTAAAACAAATCTGAAGTTTATTCCAAGCCTTGAATTCAGATCTGGTCTTGATATGTGTTTATTTTAATCATTGCCTTCATGAAAATTGGCTAAGAAAATGGTTCAGGGTTGCAAGAAGGTACTTTAAACTCTTTGCTTTTATTAGTCTCTCTCTGTGTGTGAGGGAGAGGGGGGAATAGGAATTTTCATGGTGTGATATGAAGCGTATGTTCACTATGGCTTTAGCTCTAGGGATTACATTTCTGCAGTCTCTGATGCTGCATGCCCCCGTTACCATTATTACTGAACACTGCATTCTGTTTGGATTCCCCAACTACTGCTACATGTGCTTCGATTCTCTTAGTGGATTTATGGTTCTTACTTCATTGGCTTTTATAAATGGAGATTCATCCTTTATTTATGCTATACTAAATAATGATTACAGTTTTGTGATGCTCTGTTTGGTTGTGAACTTAACTATCATCACGATTTAGTTTCTGTTTTTCCTTCCCCTTGTTCTCTTGTCCTTACTTGGGATTGATGCGGTTTCCCCGCTCATTTTTTAAGTAGAGTAAGTAGTATATACAAGAGATTACATAATCTTCAAGGCTGCACCTAAACACATGAACTGAAGTGAGATTAATAATTAAAGAACATCTAGCTTCTTCCCCGCATTGTTTCAAGTTCTGGAATAGTTTTATGTGATGGGTATGTCATAGTTGGCATTCCTTCGTTGGCAGCAACTTGAGTTGGGCCACTTATTAAGTTATACATTTAGTTAGTAACAGAAGTACCAGAAGAATGTGGAGGAACCATATATTCAAATCATAAATCATCTGAAATAATTGAATTTGAGGTTTACTGGTCAAAATCTGAAGTTTGTGTCCGGTGAGAAAATATTGGTTGCTAGTTTTGGCTTCACTTACCCCCTATTTATGCCGCACATAGAATCAAATATTTACTCTCAATGTTGCAGTTAAGATTTGAACTGTGATATTTATAGGCTTCTGGTGATCGAAGGAGACCCTTTTTCTTGCAGATGAAGAATTCATCTGCTGTCATTTGCTGATGAAGAATTCATCAGACATATTGATTATGCCTGGCAATTTAATGATGGTCTTTTTTGTTGCTGAGAGATTATATATTTATAGGCAGCCTATTTATAGCGCATGGGCTTGAAGCCATGAACAAGAGGGATGAATTGTTTGCTGACCCATTTTGCTGCTTTGCTCTTTCTGATTCTGATAGGAAGTTTCTAGTTTCAATGTTCTGAATTTTAATCTAAACTCATTTCCCTCTTTGTTTTAGAAATCCTTTTGGAAGAGTTACCATTAAATTAAAAATAGGTAAAAAATGCATAATCTTTTCAATAATATGAATTTTTTGTAACCGTTTGTTTATCGTTAACAGTTCCTGACCATTTATTAGAAATTGGATTTTTTCTCAACTAACATTTACTCCCCCGCACGATGCCGGGGAAGCATGTTATCATGACATTGATCACACTACCCAAATTTTACGATATTAAATGCAAAACAATTTAATTGTACTAAATTAATTTCAACATAGACAACTTCAATTGAAAAATACAATTGTAATATAAGCTAGAATTTATTTACCCACACGAGTATATTTCATTTTATTGTATTTAAATGATATCACATTATAATCAACGTTAATACAATATATCTACATAACTGACCCCAACACTGTGTCACAACCAAATTAACATTTAATGGTGTAACAAAAAAGTTAACATATAATGGTAAATCAACAACTATGGACTCTATTGCTTAATAAACAAATGACATGTAATTACATTGAAAGCATTTTACTTACCACTTGGAATTGCAAACATCAAATTGTATCCCACAAATAAGATTTCCCTACAACCATTTACATTCATTCTGATATCCGACAACTTTAACCATTAACATTGTATCATTAAGCTTACATATCATTGGACATTAGTAAAAATCATATGAGAAACATACAAGTCCACATAAAATAATGATTACCTTTGACATTTATTTATGGTCATACCAAATGAAAATTGAATTGGAAATTGTCTTATCATATAGAAAGACAAGTGACTATTAGAACAATTAATTCATGCCCATGTGATGAATTAGAACATTATGCTTAGGCTTTGATCCATTCAATATTATAGTTACGATGAAATCAATTTTTTAAGATATTTAATTAATCAACTAAAGAGGTTAAATTCATAATCTTCAACCACTTGACTTTTTCTATTTAATTTAAATACTCTTTTGGGTACATTTCATTCATTTAAATGATACTAATTCATTGGCAAAAAAAAAAACTGATACTAATTCAATTAGGATTGAAAAGTTATATATTGAGAGAGATTGATTAGAAGTATTGTAGACTTGAAACATTTATTTCATTTAAATACCTTTATTGATACATTTCTTCCAATTAAAATATATAAACTTTAACATTCACACTTATTTCATTCCATACATGCATTGAACTTATTCAACCGTTATAGTTTAATAACTAAACATTTTCAATTGCCCGAATTTTATAATTGAAATGCATATTTACTCTTAGCACATGTTTTAACATTAAGGTTTACACGTGGGTTTTAAAAAATAAAAAACCATCCCCACTCATTTTCAAATTATTTATGTAGGTTCATAACAGCATTATGCATTGCAGAAATAACCCAAATGCAATGGTTGGCATCAGAATATAATGGAAGAACTTTACCGCATATGTTAAATAAACGTTTAAAGAAGTTTAATTTTCAGATGAGAGAAGCAATATGTAAAATCATGGTCTTGCAAATGAATAAATGAACACAAAAGCTTCACTTACTTTCTCTTGATCCCCATTCACCAATAACTCCAGGATATCTTGGCCCACTGACAGCCTTGTTCAACTGAAATCAAAGAAAAGTAACATTCTTATTGATTCCCACAGCAGAGTACATAGCCAATAAAAAATAGCAGGACCATGATAAATATAACAGAAAAGTGAATAATAAGTATGAGCATAACTGGAGTACTTGCCAAAAAAAAGAAAAGATCAAACAGCTGCCTCGTTGAAAGAACTCATTACTTATTTACTTGCAATCAAAAAATGTGCTAAAGGAAGCAAGCCGATCATTTTATTTATAGTATACTTACTAAATCTCACTCTTATATTTTCCTAATTTAATTCACATGAATGCAATGACACATCGACTGTCAATTTGAACATGAATGGATCATCAACAATGGAAAGTAAGCTACCAAAATATATAAAAGACACAGGATGAAATTATGCATGCATTGCACAATACAATTATTCCTGGAGAAAGCACGGTATTTAGTTTCAATGCCATAAAACACACTCAGCTATCAAATTTAATGATTTCCTTTCTAACCCCCTCTTTCCTTTTCTTCCTTTTTATGGAAAGAAAACATAACAGGTTGAGCTGTTTCCCAAAACAACATAAAACTAAATCCTTATTATTCTGTGTTTCCCTCTTATCCCCAAGACCATGAACATCAAGTGTAAAATATAATCTCTAAGCCCTCTTTCCACTGCTTTTGTCAAGTATTCAGGCCTAAATAAAGTGTTAACTCTTATACATGTTATTTGTGTTGTCAGAGTCTAGCCAAGGTATTCAATATAGCAAATTATGGGTTCGGTCTTGTGAAAAAGAATCTGCTGAGTTGGTAGGTTTAAGTAATTTAAAATCCTCTATTTCTTTCATAATTACAAGGATCCTAACCACTACGCACTAGATGCTGAGAGATTAAACAAAACCACCAGCCATCTTCAACAATTTCACAGAAAAAGGGGAAAATGATGAGTTGTGAAAATAGTCAACGAAGCTGTAGGTTCACTGGTTCGGTAGCATACAGTATTACATACACTCCCATCTTCCTCTTTGTCCAGTCACAACCCTTAAATCATATAGATTTGAATCATTATAGAATTAATTGATGTATAGAAAGCACAAAATCAGAATATAATGGTTTCGTACTAAAGGAATGGATACAACTTGGAAACTAATCGTGATTTACAATACTCAGCAACTCATTCAATTAAATTTCAAGCATTCAGAGACTCCATTACGTATTTATTTAACATCCGTACCTTTGAAAAAGTGGTATTGAGATCATCAATATCTGATAGAGATCTCACATCGTCAGCCTGCAATGTGAAAGGAAACGTTCATTAGAGTTTGGTACCTCATTAGCGGGACTTGCATAGTCCACAGGGTCCCTTCCAGTAACTGCTTCGAGTAGTAGAACACCGAAGCTGTAAACATCGCTCTTCTCATTTAACAAACCATTATTTAATGTACTGAGGTGCCACATAACTGGAATTCAGAACAGGAGTAAATGTTTCCAGGTGTATGAATCATTAAAACAAAATGTAAGGAAATAAGGAATGATATATTAAGCTTACCCAAATGTTCCCATGACTCTAGTTGTAATGTGAGCTTCTCTTGAACCCAGGAGTTTGGCCAAGCCGAAGTCAAAAACCTTTGCATTGAACTCTTTATCGATTAATATGTTGCTAGACTTTATGTCATGATGAACAACTTTCGGTTCTATTCCTTCATGCAAGTATGAAAGCCTGCCAACAGCCACAGTAGATTTTTTTTAGATTCAAATGTAACTGGATTTTAATGCAAAGAGATTCTATTAGAAGCTCGTAAAAATATGAAACTCCATTACGAGAGAATTTGAAACTGCTACATACACTTGGCAGCAATGTCAGCAACAAAATCTTAACACTGCAGCAAATCTATAGATTAGATTCTAAAGGATCCCTGAAAATGTAAAGTAAATTGCGTGCAATCATCTTAATAGACTTGTGAGTAAAAAACTGAGAACATAAATTACGACAATGGTGTTTATTTTGTAAGGTTGGAAGTTGAACTTACGCTTTGGCTATGCCAGTTATAACTTGCATGCGGGCCTCCCAAGCAAGTGTCCCACGTTGGCGCATGGCCCTATGTAACCGTTGCTCTAAGTTATCATTGGCTGCGTTTGGAAACATGTTGGGGAGCCCGTTTTGGCTCCCCAAACCCATTCTCACGCAAGCCGAGACAAAATTCTTCTCACATAAAGTACCTCAGAATTTGTGTCCGTTTTCCCAACGGGTTTCCAAACGAAGCCATTATTCATATATTTCCCAACGGGTTTCCAAACGGGTTTCCAAACGCAAGCCATTATTCTCTTTGACTTTCTCCAAAACATCACCCACATAGAAAATATACAAAGAATTAGGACTATAAATGCACCCACACCAATCCCGATCAAGACCCATAGTTTCAAACCAAAAAATGGCGCCTTCTTAGACAGCTGCACATTCAAAGAACTATTGCACGGCATAATTAAATGCTATCTGTTCAACTAATTTCGTCCACAACGTACTTCCACTAGCAAAATTAATGCATTCCCACATGAGGACAAGAATCAGGCAAGTCTCTCTTTCACACAGCTAGGAAATCCACATTTTAACACTAATTTTACAGCCAAAGTTTCAGGTATAGTGATGAATGTCCATAATCAAAAACTAAAAACCATTAGTTAGGAACTTTCAGCGTGATCATGATATTTTTCCAGGGCCCCTAATCTCTATCATGATTTAGAGTAGGAAAATTTCAACCAGTTCGCTTAGAAGACATGGTTTTTCAGCAAAAATCCATGCAATAATCAAACATTGAACAAATTAGAAACCCATTTGCGTCAGTGAAATCAGAAAAACCAAGAAAAATTAAATTCGGAATCCCTTTGGAAAGTAAAGGCCTATCCAATAAGCCCTTCATTTGCAAATTGTAATCACAAGTAGTAGATATCAATAAGGGGAAAAAATTTGCGACAGCATCACTTATCATCCAAGTAAAAAAATAAGTTAAAGCAAAATGAGACTGAGGTTTGTCCGAAAAAGTGATTCAGAGAGACAGAGAATCCAATTTACCTTCTGTAATGATCTAAACTAGCCTCCCTGATCTTCTTCTGTCTTCAGCAACGAAGGAAGCAAGAGCCGGCCTTCTCTTTGAACCAATAAACTCGATGAGCATAGATGGATTCTGTTATAAGCGCAATATAAAACCCAAGTACTACAAGTGGGACTGTGGCCTCAAGTGGGATATTAAAATAACGTAGAGTAATGAGCACCAGACAAAACTCTTATTTCCATGGAAAACTTCAGAGAGGGACTAAAAATGGCTAGATTTTCAAATAATAGAAAAAAGAAAAAGACGGGTAGAATGGTTGGTGGGTAAAGTGCCTGAGGAAGGAAAAGATCGGGACTAGAGCAAACTGGAAAGGAAGCTTGGTTTACAATGGAGGAAACCGTGAGAGAGAGAGAGAGAGAGAGAGAGTAAAGGTAAAGCAAAAAAACTGTATTGAATAAGAAGCAGCAATATGAAAGTAAAGCGTAGAGGGGGAAGGAAGAAGATGGAAGAGGGGACTGAGAGAGAAGGGAGGCTCCAAAATCCTTGCTTGGGTCTCTTACGAAGGATGATTCTTTGTGACCAAAACTGAGAGTCGCGGAAAGGAAAAATCTAATGGAAGATCTGAAAAGATAGCATTATTCTGTGTCACCCCCACAAGCCACAGCATCATAGTGTTGCAATTGACAGCCAAATTTGAGTTTGTGGACATCCATTAACTCCAAAGGGCTATACACTCATGCTTCAAACAAGAATTTGACATTTGCCTTTTAGGCAGATTGAACACAATTGAGTAAGTGAGACCATGTTTAGGCGGATTAAAGAGAAGGACCTGTTGAGAAAGGAAATGAGGTTCCCAACGATTCAGCAACTTCTGGCACGTATTAAGCCAAGCATCTTCGGCGGCAAATCCATGATAACGTCGCCGGCTCGAGGAACATCGACAAGAGGTCCTGCACAGGCCTTCCATAGTTCTTCATACAAATCATCCCCTCCACAACCTCCTGCTTAACAAATCGCAAAAAGAAACCAAACTTGGTGGTTTACTTCCATAAACTGACCGAAGAATCGAAAGAAAGAAAAGCAAGAACCATCTGATTCTCACCTTCAGCCGAAGATATCGAAAAAGACTCTCCACGATTCAACATCATTCAATTCCCACGTCAACAACAAAGATTCAAAGAGGTTTAGCTGTCTAGAATGGAGCGCTTCAAAGAGAAGAATGAAGGTAGGGCAAGAAAGGAGGAGAAGGGAAACGCCGGAGGAGATCGGAGATGACGTGAAAGAAAGAGCTATGGTGTAACACACTTTATTAACCCTCTTAACTTCTATTTATATTGATTTAGAATCAAACTAAAGCCTCAAATAGTTTATAAGGTCTAAAAGAATTAAAGCATGAAAATAAAAACTTTCAAGTTTTTAAAGTTACTATTCACAGCTTTTTAGACCAATTTTAAAAATTCATAACCAATTCTAAAAAAATCAAAATTGAATGGTTCCAATTTCTATTTGAAGCTTATAAGTTCCTCTATAAAGTAAAAATACTCATTGGGTCATTAGCTTTTCCAATTGATACAGTTTATTGCGCAAAGATGTACTATTCAATTGGTAATTTTTCTATTTTCTGAGGTTTTTTCTTGATTTTCTTCAGAATTTGGAATGACACAACTTTTGGTACAAAACTCCAAATCCAATGTTATTTGTCTTGATTTAAAGCTTGCAATGTGAACTATTTTTCTGAAAAATTTCATTTCATTTGGAGTCCATTTGCTCTGTTTAATGATAGGTCAAAATGTGGGGTTTGACCAACTTCACATTTACCCATTAGTCAAACTTGCCATTTTCTAACTTCATAATTTGACATGTTAACTTCTAGGCCTCTTTTGTTCATGATCAACCATGCAATTGGAGATTCTTAAAGCATACATTACCTACTTCATAACAACCAAACATGCATGGGTTTAAGTTATATATTACATAACAAGTCTTAACCAAAATAGCATTAGGTTTACAACATCAATACACAATCATAAATATATACAAATCTTGCTTCAAGCATCATGCACTTTCTCCTTACCCTTTGATGGACTTGCACCTAAAAATAGTTAGTGGGGGAGAGTGAGATTTTTGGAAATCCCAATAGCAAAACTATCTAATATACATTATAAAATGCATGACAACTTTTCATGTAAATATGAAATAATAAAAGTGCAACATGAAACACATAAATGCATATGGCCATAGCATGAACATGGACATATCCACACTTCCATCATCATAAAGGTCAAAACAAGTCATGCATCATTCAAAAGAATTTTCACAACAATTTAGATTAGAGTTAGATGGTCTTGCTACCTTTAGCTTTTAAATCCTCCTCAACTTGAAAGCTCTTTTGATAACTTGTGAAACTAATTCCTTTGACCAAACTTCTGCCTACACAATTGAAAAAATTATGGCCATCAATTATAAGTCATTTCCTAGGCAAAAACCAATGTAAATTTCCCTTAAGCATCCCCTTGAACTTTATAAACCCTAAGACTTTAGATTTGTCTTTAATGTTTTTCAATGCTTCCCTAAACTTGTGGTCACTTTCACCGTACACAAAATCTCATTTTAAACTCATTGGAAGCATCAAAATCATTAAAACAATTCTCCTTCCTTATGAATCAGGTCTGGCCGAGAGGTTTCCCTAAATTACCATCAATGTGATTTTCCAACTTTTAACACTTATATCATCATATTCTTGTTTTCAAACTCATCTTCATGCATGGCAAAGCTTTAGTTTAACTTTCCCATGTCAAATAAAAATTTGGGCAGCACCTCCCCTAAAAGTTCATCATTCCAAAATTTTACAAAATTCAAGAACAAGTTCCAACCAACCACAATATATACATCAAAAGGCTCCTTACAACACAACGAAACTTTTGCAACCAATCACAAGCTCTAAATCCCTCTCTTTCTCACTTTTCCTCTAAAAAACCCTAAGCATGAAACTTGAAAAAGAGAGACCAAATCAAAATTCCAATCCATGGAAGTTGTAGAGGAGAGCACAAGGAAGATATTTATGTATAGCTTAAGGTGCATCCACCTCTTACCTTTGATTTTCTTCAAGCTTTTCTCCTCCTTTCTCCAAGAGAAATGGCATTTTCTCCTCTCTCAATTCCAGCAGCAAAAAGTCTGCTAAAATGGGAGGGAATGGAGGAGAAATGGATTTATAAAACCCTTCACTAAATTTCAATGGCTAAGATTGATACTTAGTTAGATTGCACCACATATCACCCACTTGCTTGTCTCTTATTAGTTCATCAAAAGTGGCTCATGATGGCTGTAACTAAGGGTTAAAATCTGGTTTGGTTAGCCAAACTAGATCCCTTTCGGTTACTTTTAACGATTACACTTTTTACTGGTAAACATAACTTTATTCTGGTAAATCTTTTTCTACTTTTCTGGAGATGTTTTCTTCCTCATTTAATCTCCATATTTTCCTCTTGAATTTGGTAAAATTATTATCCCTAAAATACCCCTTGATTTCCTCAAAATTTACACGATTATTTTATCCTATTCAAAACCCCTGAAAAAGTGCAATCGGAGGGCAAAAAACTTTTAGGGCTTTAAAATTTTTTACATTTTTCACTGACACTCTAGCCATTTTTATTTTTACAAAATGCCCTTTAGATTGTCTAAAATTATTTTTTTGAAACAAATTATATTTCGGGGATTTTCGGGAAAATCGCCTTAATAGTGGGTAATAATTTTATTAAATACTATAAAATTCACTTTATTTTTCTATGACCTGAACTCAACTGATTAAGGTCTTCTGATACCTTAAATAATTGTTTTTGGCCATTAAATCTTTAAAATTCTATAAATAAAAAGATTAGCCGATTTTTAGCAATCCATCGAATCTCTGTCAATCAGTGAGTTATACTCTATCTTTTAGGCATCTGTGACTTTTTCTAATATTTTGGTCAACAATTGAAATTTTGACTTTGACTTTGTCAAATGACCGAAATGCCCTTACACTTTCTCTTAATTACCAAAATTCCTTACACTGTCTAAGTTTTCGTAATTCCCATTTTGCCCTTGACCTTTTCACCCTTGATCTTTTGTGTAATGACCTTTGGGTCCTTCCCAGAAGGTCACCCATCCTTACGCTACTCCAGGGTGAGCACGTTTAACTGTGGAGTTCTCATAAAATTTCTTCCGTTGAGTCAAGTCTGACTTTGGGTTATCCAGCCCATCAGCATCAACTTTTTTCCGTGCTTTCTATCTATGGGCTCTAACTTGACTTTTGACTACTGGTTTGGCCCTTTTTATGACATTTATACTTAATGACATTTATGTCCCTGGCTTACATTCTTAGCAATTTCAAAGCCTTAGGACTAAATTGACCAAGGTCCCTTTGATCATTGACATCTTCTCTTTCTGTGCTTTTATTTTTAGGCCTTATCTTATCACATAACTATCAGTTTGGCCTCTATTTCAGTTTAAGTAAAGGGTGGATATTACATCTTAAGCTTTGGAGTCCGTGAGGTATTTCAAAATTTTTGGAGGGAGTTTTGAAATTTGAATCTTTTCCTTGTGAACAGTGTTTAGTGGATTGGTGTTATTAGATATATTGATGCGTGTGATAATGCCCTTTATCTTTATTGAGGGCTTGTTTGGGAGTTCTAAAGATATATAAGATGGGGTTATTCACAATCATTTGGAAATTACAATGCCATTAATGGAGTGGTTTTTGGAGGAGAAAATTTCAATATTCACAGATTCATATCCTTTAATGTGAAGGAGAAAAGGAAAGTGAGATGCTAACATTCACTACTACAGAATATACTTTTTACTACCCAAATTCGTGTCCTTTATTTAAAAAAGGGAGTAAAAAGGTACTATGGCGCCCTTTATTATATAAAGGGCGCCCTAGGTCCAGCCTAATGAGCCCGGCCTACAGCGCCCTTTATTTTTAAAAGGGCGTCGTAGGTGGCGCCCTCATTTTAAATTAAGGGACCCATATCATTATTTATCACCAGCATCGCGTGCGAACAGCCTCGCCTCCCCCCCAGCTTCTTTCCTTCTCCCGATCGAGAGCTCCAGCAACCGGCGATCAGCCGCTCCCCCTTTGCGCGCAGCTCCAGTCGACGCCGTGAGTCCGGTCTCTCCCTCCGCCGCGCGCAACATTGTCGCTCTCCACCTTCCACCGCGCCAACGAGAACGTCGCTCGCCCTCTACCTGCTGTCTGTCCGTCGCCTCTCTCTACTTCTTTGCCTTCTAGTTTCCTTACACACAGGTTTCATTCTTCCCCATTTTACCATTTCATTATACATGCATATATGTCTACTTTTTTAAGTATGAATAATGTCTGTTTCGTGGGTTTTGCTGTGTGATTCCGTGATTGTACATAGCTATGGACTAGTATCTGAGCTTAAGTTTGTATCTGTGTTTATCTTCAAACAAATATGACCGGAAAAAGCAAGCATGTTCAAAATTTTTGGGAATAAGCTCACTTTTTTCTAC
>JANTPZ010036312.1:0-13593 GCA_025593235.1 Vachellia pachyceras
ATACAGGCCACAGGCCAGGCCAGGCCAGACTCCCTTCCAACAGGCCTGGTCTGTTTGGGGTGAAGCCTGGCCTGGCCTGGCCTGTTCCCACCTCTAATCCTAACGGATCCTCATTTTGGAGT
Source organism: Vachellia pachyceras (assembly GCA_025593235.1). Classification (NCBI taxonomy): domain Eukaryota; kingdom Viridiplantae; phylum Streptophyta; class Magnoliopsida; order Fabales; family Fabaceae; genus Vachellia; species Vachellia pachyceras. The sequence goes on from JANTPZ010036312.1 coordinate 123, forward strand.
GAGAGCCTTTGATCCAGACATCCAGTCAGCCTCACACTATTTTTTTTTAAAAAAATTGTTTACTTTTATAAATAATATATATTAATAAAGTCTATTCGTAATTTCGAATTGTATAACAACGTGCACCATAACAATAGGGTTCGTCCATTATTTAATCATAATAAAAGGCATTCACGGAAAGGAGGTTTTGACCAATTAAAAACACCATGCAATATTTCACTCAAAAAAAAAAAAAGACCATGCAATATTTCTAAAGCGACTCAAATGTGTTGGTGAGTGAGAACAAACTTCGAGTCACACACACACACACACACACACACACTCTCTCTCTCTCTCTCTTAAACTCATGCATATAAGTAGTGTACAAAACTAATAATACAGAAGTAAGTTCTTTATTGTAAAGTTTCAAGGACAACATTTCTAATAATACATGTACATGTCCTGCAGGTTATAAATATGATGCAAATTGTTGGCCTCTTTAATCTTGCTCGTGAACTTAACAATTTAGAGCTATATGCTAACATCCAACTTTTCCGATTCAGCATTACAGATTGAATATATTATATTAAGAAGAGGAGATAAATAATATGATTTACAAATACCTATATATAATTCAATCATACTTAGGCAGATTGAACATACACCCAAAAAGCTTTTCGAGACAAAACATGCGGCAGAATTCAAAACATAACAAGTAAGGAGGCGTAACATCACTAGCTTTGGACGAGGAGGACGATAACTCATATTTGAATTTGAATGCTACTCAAATTTTTCGTTTCTGGCTTTAGGTCTCCATCGCCACTTCGCGATCAGAACTTGCATTTCTTGTTTTATGACCAATCCTATTCACTTCAATCTCATCCAATATATATATATATATATATGTTTGTGTGTTCTTCGCCTCAATCATTTACTCTTCTCCTTCTCCTTCTTTTTTCTATTTGCTTCGTAGAAGACAAAGGAAACGAGAGACTTTAATGAGTTTTATCTTTCAAGACAATTAAGCATTTAATTTCTTAATAGGACAAATAATGAGTTAATACAGTTTTTTGTTCCTCAAGGGTTTAATCATTCAAAGGGTAAAATAGTTTAAAATTTTATAAAATTATAATGACTAATATTTTAAACAAACTAAAACTTGAGGGACCAGATTTTTTTAAAATTTAATGGATTAAAACTAAAGCAAGAAAAAATTTGAACGATAAAAAAAATATCAATCCAAATAATATATTTCATTGGGTCCTAAATCTCTCATTTATAGTGCAAATTACACTACAAATAAGATGGAGTATTACATATATTCATCTTGCTCATCAAGATTTATTATCATATCGGATAACCCTATCATATATTTAATGTCATTCATATATGTTTTCAAGTGAGCTAGTGTCTATTTGGATTGACGGTGGAAAATATTTTTTTAAGATGAGGTAAATATCTTATAGGAACTTCATCTTAATTTACGTGAATGTACTTCTACAACACCATTTCAAATAGGCTCATAATTGTCTCGTCACCATAGCAGCATTTCTTTTTAGAAGATAACTCGGCCTTCCCAGCTCTTGCTCCATGCTACTTAACGAGTTGCTTTATTTTTGTACCAAAAATTAAATAATTGTTTTCCATTGCATGCTGCATCAAAGACTGAATGGGCAGTTACAGTAATATTTGTAATATCAATAGCCTTACGACTTTGCACACACATAAGTTGTCACTATAGTATTCTATTTCCTAGTACCGTTGCCAAAATGAACTCATATTCCATAAGCTCTTACCAAGTTATGTTTCGTGACCCTTAGAGTATTGAAATGGCGATGCAAACATTCAATATGAACATCAACTGTTGGATAGAGTGGAACAAACAAATGAGGGTTATTGGGTCTAATAGAAGAGGCTGTTTCTTTATAATGTAGAGAGTTAAGGTTCAACTCTATTAAAAGATGTTTTTACATTTATTAACTCAACATAATTGCTTCTAATAATTGAATACATATGCTTGGTGAAAAAAATAGAGAACATGAGTGTCGAGGGTACAGACAGATCATTCCCTCACGTTCCCAAAGTTCAACCCCTGAGGCATGGATACGTTGAAAGATATAGAGAAAGAAGGGTGAAACTTTGCAATTAAGGTTTATTCTATATATAGATTCTAAATCACTGCTTGTTTCAGAAAAATCACGTTTGTCAGTTTTTTTCATAGTCTATTTCTTTAATGTTGTTGAATTTATAATTAAATCTTGATAAACATATTATTTATACTCTTTCCATATGTAAAAATGTAAACATATCATTTATATATATATATATTGCTTGTACGATTTCGAACATACCAAATTAAAGCTCACTCTTTCAATACCAAATAAGCTTGAAACTGTTTTGAGTCATTAGTCCACTCTTTCTGTTGGCAAAAAAAGTCAACTCTTTCTAATACACTGTACGATGCATCCCTGATCCAAACAGCATTTACAAAAACAATAACACCCGTTCGATCTTAACGTAAGATCTAATTGAGGGGTATGATTTTTATCTTTAATGTAAGATTCATTTATCATACTTGTCAATCCTTTCATAATTTACCCCTATCGACATCTGGAGTCCACCGATTGTGCTTTTTAACTTCCTCATCCGTTGCCGTTTCGCTCTGATTTGCAGCTCCGTCGTGCTGGAGCTGTCCTTCAGCTGCGCAGTCATATCGTTTTGATGAAATTTTCCGACTACAGCAGGGTTTGTGTTTGTATTTAAAAATTTTTGGTCAAGCTTCTCTTGGTTTCCCTTTTCCAGTACTGATTCATCGATCCAGACGCGTGAAGCGTTTAGATTTTAATTTTTGATATTCTCCGCTGCTTAAAGTTCTTGTAATTATACCTCCGATTCACGCTCTTCCAGTTCCTTTTCCTATATCATTATACGTCTGAGAGCTTTCTTGGCGAGCAAGATGACGTCCAGTACGAGGCTACCAACCTGGAGGGAGAGGGAAAACAACAAGAGGAGAGAGAGGAGAGGAGGCGAAGAGCCATAGCAGCGAAGATCTTCTCTGGTCTGAGAATGTATGGCAATTACAAGCTCCCCAAGCACTGCGACAACAATGAAGTCTTGAAGGCTCTCTGCGACGAGGCTGGTTGGACTGTTGAACCTGACGGTACCACATATCGCAAGGTACGTTAGTTTCATTCCTATTATCTGCTCCTTTTGTTGAAGCTTGCAATTTCACAATTTTGCTTTGGTGTTTCTTTGAGTGATTTGCTAAACTGTTGGATCAAAGAACTACTATATTACATCACTTCTTTGCTGAATGTGATCTAGTTTAGAATCCATCCTAGTATCTTAGCTTCGTTGGTTTTATTAACATCGATTTAGTTCAGTTGTTATAGGAGCTGGTCAGGCACTCCATCGTATCTATCAGCATGCGGGCCTTGCAATGGCACATGCTGGGAGTGCCGCCCGAAAACAGAACTTACGGTCACCTACAGGCCTACAAAAGCCGGTCTAATTTGATAGTAACTGCGATGCTATGTTTTCTCCCCTTCAGTCTCTGTTATGTTTTCTCCCCTTCAGTCTCTGTTAATGATATGGGTCGGGCTAGATTCTTTCTTTTTGCTGCTTTTTTCCTCTCACTGGCGAATAATAGATCTAGTCGGGAGCTGTCTCTCGCTCTTGAACGAGAAGTCTTCGTGTTCTTGGATGACTCGAAGTAGCCCTTGGAGACTGAACTCTGAAGGCCGTAGATCTCGACAGACGAAAATACCCGTCTTATTTTAGCAAAATGGCTTTCTTGAATTCCTACCTGATGAGCCTGAGAATTCGAGAACATTAGAGGGGTAAATTTGCGGGTTCAGGTGTTTTCCTTGATGCAATTAGTTGGATGCTGCACTTGTTGCAACGTGACCGGAGCTTTTACAGACAATGCACTGGCACCCTGATCTGCGTAGTCTCTTTTCCCCGGTTCATGTGATTGTTACTCTTCATTTGTGGGGTTGCAACCTAGCAGTTTTATTTATGCAGTGCTTTTCATTGATGACGCTCCCTAAATAAAGAGTTCCCTATAGGCTTTGGGACCATACCTTATGGATGTTGAAGTTGTTCTAGGATACTTTTCATTTAAAAAAGGAAATCATTGTGCTTGGGAATCACTTCCTCCCAAAATATACATAAATCAATATAAAAAGTATTTTGAAATCTGTAAAAAATATATCAAAATTTGTAAAAAGCATATCAAAATCTAAATATCTTGGAATCTGTAAACTTCTTTCTCCCAACGGAATTTTCAAACACACACTTTCGATGAAAATATTGGGGATACTTGAATTAATAGGGGGCAAATGTGTTGTGTTTGAATTAGTTTTTAAAAAGTGATTTTATACAATCTGAAGCAAAGCATGAGAGAATTCTGTCTCGACATCCATTAAAGTGCTTATAGTATTTGGTCTAAAATGACTTACACTAATAAAAAATTAGCATATAGCTGTGGATTTTTCCTGCGGAAAAAATCCGCATGTAACTTTCCTGCGGATTTAGAAATCCGCAGGTAAATGGAAAAATCAATTCTTTTAAAAAAATTTGAAAAAATTATCTGCGGATTTAAAATCCGCAGAAAAAATTAATTTTTTTAGAAAAAATTTGGAAAAAAATACCTGCGGATCTTAAACCCGCAGGAAATTTTTCTGCGGATTTTGAATCCGTAGAAAATTTTGTTTTTTTTAAAATTACTTGGAACTTTTCTTTCATGCTTTTAATCCTTAAGTAGGCAAAAACACCTGCTGATTTTTTTCCGCAGGTATTTTACCTGCGGAATTTTCGTCTGCAGGTAAACAAAATAGCAAAACGCTGATCGAACAAAAGCCCTGGCACTTAGAAGGAAGACAAATGAGCTTCTTTTGTGTATGTGCAGCTGGGCGAAGCCGCGAAGCGAGATTTTGGGGGAAGCGAGATCTCTTCGCTTCAACTCCGCCGTAGGTCGTCATCGTCTCTCGGTGAACAGCCTGTCATTCCTTGTTTTATCTGAGTTTATTGTGCCTGATTTCAATTTGTCATGTTTCTAGGGTTACTTCGAGGAATCATCTGATTCGTACTCGTGAAACCTTAGGTCGATCTCGCTCCATTTCTGTGTCCTTGTTATCGTGCGCTTCTGAAACAATCTCATCCTCACAGTTTCATCTTCTCGATCTCTCAACTGTAAGTTATGTAGTCTCAATCTACGATCCTAGTGTCTCTATCGAATTTAAGGCCAGCTCATGTTTGTAGATCATGTCGTCGGAGTTACTTTTCTAGTTGCAAACTCGTGTGCTCGTTTGCAATCTTGGAATTTAAAGTCATTTTTTCATTTAGGTTATGTCTTGTGTTGGATTTCGATTTCGGTGTTTGAGAAAAATGTTGATTAATTTGTAGATTGTCAATTCATTCTTTCGTGCTATCTATGTATGAGGTTTTTTTCCTTCCTTCATGGTTGTTAACTCTGGAGATTTTTCATTCGGTCACTCTTGGAGCTGAAACTTTGTGCTATCGAGGATTTTTAATTGTTCATTTTAGTTTCTCCCATTTTCCCTCCGTGGTTGATATTTTAGAATTTGAAACCTTCTCCATATTATGATGTGCTTTTCCTGTAGATGGGTGGCAGAAATCAATACTGAAGCGAAGATTAAGAGTCAGAAAGCAAAGTCTAAGTCTTTTGAAGGTTGGAAGCAGCTGAGTAGGGTTGCCCCTTAATCTAGTAGATGAAGAAGTTCAATTCTTTCCTTCTCCTCTCCATGAGCACTTGACTACTGTCTTTCCATGTGCTCACCCGTCATGTTTGGGATGTTCTATTTGAGTCTTGCTTATTTGCTCTTCTATCTTGCACTCGCAGGGCTTGTTTTGGAACCACAAAGTATTCTCATGCATCGCTTTGAAACATGGTATAGTAATGATGAGTCTCTACGGATTTTCAAAATTTTCTTTTAAATTTAATTGATTTTTCTTTCAATATATTCTGTTACCAGCCCTGCACCAACCCTGATTGTTCAAGAAGATAGTTTCACAAAAGATGAAATAATTTCAGCATACACAAGGTACTTATTTTGTTTAGAAGTTTTCATTTTATAATTTATTTGATATTGTTTACGAATCTACTCTTCCCAATTTTGTAATTGCGGTGCTCATATACCAATTTCTCCTTGAATAATATATAGATGCCTTTTTGCTATTTTTTAGAAACTATCTGTTGCTTCGAAGTTGATGGTTTTGGGAGGGTGTTTAATCGTTATAATTGAGATTTTGGCTAGAGAAATTAATTAGTTCTAGGGGAGTTCAATTTATATTAACTAGTTGTTTCTCCATGGAGTCTGTAAAATAAACTGAGTTATTTATGGCTGAATACTGTGGCTTCTTAAAATTTTATTATATATATATTGATATAATGATGATTGAACCTGGAGAGTTCTTTTTTGCTATGATGATTGAACCTGGAGAGTTCTTTTTTGCTTGTAAGTTCTCTGTTTATGCTGCTTGAATGCGGTGATTTTCATTTAGCGGTTTGTTTACTTGATTTTTTTATTTTTAAAGAAGTAGATTTCAACAAATTACTAGTGCCACAAACAATATGCAACGGCGCTCAGTTGGAAAACCTATCAAGGCTCTTGCTGGAACACAACTTGTTCATTATGGGATGATTTTCGTGCAACTAGATACACATTCGGTGCCAGGATGTTTGAGTGAAAGGAGGATTTATTTTAGTTCAATGAATTTTTAATAATTTTGGTCATGACATTGATTAATTAAAAACAATTATGTAGTCATTTTTTTATTTTTTAATGTAAAACAATATCCACATTTATTTATAAAAGAACATTTTCAATTGCGCAGGGTCTCCATATATGGTTTTGATGCTTGTAAGATAATGGAAAATGTTATCAAATATATAGATAAATTTTTTTAAAAAAAAATTTAGATTACCTGCGGATTTTCTTGCGGATTTTTACCTGGGGATTTTTTCTGCGGATTTTTACCTGCCGAAAAATCCGCAGGAAAATCCGCAAAAAAAAAATTTCTACGAACCTTATACCTGCAGATTAAAATCCGCAGAAAACGTTTTTTTAGATCGGTATTTTTTTTAGATCGGTATTTTTTTTAGATCGGTGATATAAGAAAAATCCCCAGAAATAAGGTATTTTTTTTGTAGTGTTAACTCTGTTATATATCTGTTGCATATTTTTAGATCGGTGATGGATGCTGGTTGAGGAGTTTTTTCCCCTCCAAAGGTATCTTTTAATACTATGTTTTAAAGAAATATGAGCAATTTGCCAGCAAGAAAGCTACATACATGATACTACACGTAAATAACTGATGTAATAATTCAGCCTGAATTTCATAACGAATTCAGTTATTGTGCTTGTTTGGCAACGTTTGACTTGTAACCATAAGTACATTCAACAGTGTTTTTCCGTAAAACGAGACAATCTCCTCCATATATTTGTCTCGGCTTGTGTGAATAAGTCCATAAGTACTTCTCCACTACTTTACCAAACAGACCAACAAAATCCAGTTATATTTGATTGTCGTAATTATTGTTTAAGTTAGGGATGACGATGGGGAAATTAATAGATACCATGTAGTTATAATTTACTACTCATAATTCGGTCTATAAATAATTGACAATCAAATATAACTGGATTTTGCTTCAACCTAAAATGTAACTTAATTTTTTAATTACTTGCTTAATTGGTTAGCATTACTTCCAACATCAAATATATTGAAATGGACGAAATTTCTTTCCAATTGGAAGAATTTCCTTTCTAAACCATTCATTGCATAAAAACGTATTATGTCATGCTGGTAAATGGTCCTTTGTTTATTTTCTAAATTAAAAAATAATTATTGAATAATTATAATAACTTTTATACAATTTGGCGTTTACCTTTTTGTTGAAGGTAATTACTGATCTGCCATTCTTCGAATTTATTAGCTACTGCTGTGGGTAGTTTTCCCCATATATTCATTCATTGTAGAAGCTCGTTCATTGCTGAAGCTATTATATGTGTTTGAGAATCATTAGGAGAAAATAGTTGACGGATTTTAAAATGATTTTACTGATATTGAGATACTTTATACGGATTTTAATAAGTTTTTATCTTAACTTGCTTGTACCGTTTAGAAAAAGTTTCCCAAACAAGCACATTATGTGTTTGGGAATCTGTTGGGGAAATGAGTTTACGACTTTCAGGAAGAATTTATGAATTTTGAGATGTTTTTTAATAAATTTTAAAATATTTTTTTATAGATTTAAAAATGTTTTTTATCTTTACCCGTGTCTACTATTTAGGAAAAGTTTTCCCAAAAGAAGGTCATTATCTCGGCTCTGCTAATCACTAAGTACTAATATGGGCCGGACTCCTGAAAGGTCAAGTACTTTTCACCCTCTGGGTGGGAATCTAAGGAAATTCAGAGTCCTTGTGGGACATCTCATCTCATCCTTGGGGATTCCGCTTCATCGTTTTGCATCATTATAATAACGTACTAAAATTAAACCCTTCAAATGTGAGAGCTCCATATATCCCATTTTGTGTTCTTGAACTTTAGGATATAAGACAACAGTCATTTTTCAAATGAGTATGGAACTCTTATTTGTTGTCATAAGTGCTTGTTTGGAAACCCCGAAAGCAATTAAAAAAGCTTTTTTACATACATAGATAAAATTTCTCCCATATACTTATCTGAAAAATAATTTAAAATAAGCTAATACAAATACTTTATAATGCCTTATTGATTTTCTTTATGAATAAAAAAATCCTTTGCTTGATGTTTAAAGTTTAAACCATCAAACATGAATGAAAAAGAGAAAGGAATGTTCCTCTTTTTTTTTTTTTGGTTGAAAACAAGGAGTTTTAACTTACTAGAGTAATGGCATTATAGTACCTGATAGCATTCAAATAAGGAAAGGAAATTCATTTTAAGTAGCTGTTACACTTTTTAAATACATTATTTTTTTCTAAGACTACAGCAGTAGAATCTGTTGAACTTTAGGCTATATGACATAAAGATTGATTTCTCTGATAAACCAACTGTTCCCATATAGAAGCTTTCTACCGGCCTTTGATAATTTGAAAGTTTGAAGGTCAGTCAATCCACAGAATATAATCTATATAGTGACATGGTGTAAATCTACGAATCTTTGATTCTCACAAGTTTGTATCCTTTTTGGGATTAGTCCAAATGTGCAAGTAGTGCATTAGTATTTCTGCTTGAAAGAGTGTTATTGGGATATGATAAATGAGCCAATGAAGAGTAGTGGCCACGTGTGTGATGCCTTTTATGATAAATAATGAAAAATTATTTTCCACGTGAAAAAAATTAGTGACAAATAATGAAATAAGACGTGTTTAGTATCAGGGTTGGAAGAACATATATTAACACGGGCATGTGGTTGAGTTGTAAGGACTCACCCTCTCTCAACCAAAGGTTGTGGTTCAATTTCCGCTTGGATATGGAAAAACGTTAAATCCCATGGTCAGTTATTCCACCCTTTGAAGTGCCTGCAATTAACTATCCCAATCAATCTGGGGTTGTTGATACCTATGAAAGATGGCATGCCCTAGGATCACCATAGGATTACTCCCCAAAAAAAAAAAGAACATATATTGAGTGGGGGAATCATGACTGCACAAGAGATCACTCATATATATTACATAGACAACATCCAAGCATTTAATTTGTTGTGCCCAAGATCATACGATTTAGGCAAACGATTTTGTATATTAGATCGACTTGTGGGATATATGTGAGTTGTGAGTTACTAACTCTGGGCCATTATCATTTGTTTCTAATAAATAGGCTTAGATGGAGTCTTTGTTTTAAAAGAATGTCAATTTAGCTGGCTAACCCCCCCCCCCAAAATGATGCCATCTGTGACGGGGTATTTAGTTTTGGAACAGTACGAGACATGGGTAATGGTGAATGGAAGGCCAGAATTATGAATGAAATTAGGTGTGAAGTCTTGCATTTGTGTATATTTTTTCCCCATCATTCTCCTTTAGTAGTGATCTAGAGACTCAAAGGTCCTTTAACGACATTGTGTTTGTTTGGAAATTCTGTTATAAAAAAAGAGTTTACGGATTCTGAAATATTTTATAGATTTTAATATGCTTTTACGGATTTCAAAATGTTTTTTAAGAATATTTTATGCATCATTGATAAAATCTCATTAGGGAATACATATTATATCTTGTCATCTGGTGCATCTCTATGCGGTGGCTAAAATATATCTTGGTTTTACAAGTAGTACCAAACATTTAGATTGTATCATAACGCAATCCGATCTGCCACGTCAGTTTTCGTTTTTTTTTTGATAACACAGTTTCGGTATTTTATTCGTTCATCTGGGACCTTGCATAATGGGCCGAATTAGTTTTGCTAGTATTGTGCTGGGCTATATAAAGCGTAGAAGCCCGCATGCTCTCTCTGTAATCAATAAATTGTGTTTCCCGCTTCCCAAATGCAGAACGACGTCGTCCCGTTTTCCATCTCAGAAGGTCCAAGCCTGGATGAATCAGACATGCGGACTATCACTCCCATCTCAGAGCGTCTCACCGGAGCAGATAACTATACTATGTGGTCCAGAGAAACCCAAAGGGCCTTGCTTGGAGGGAATAAATTTGGCTTTATCGACGGAACTTGAATCAGAGAATCCCTTAACTACTCCCTTCGGATCCAACGGGATGCATGCGACGTGGAGGTCTTTCGTTGGTCACTCAACTCTGTCACCAACGAAATCGCTGGGAGCTTCGTCCGTAAAAAGACTTCAAGTGAAGTGTGGATCGAACTTAAACTTCAATTCGAGGCACCCAGTGGGGCGAAGATATATGCTTTGCACCGTTCCATTTACTCTCTTTGCAAATCCTTCATGTCTGTTTCTTCATATTTTTCCTACTGGATGGATCTCTGGGATGAATGCTCATCATTGGTTAAAATGCCCACCACCTGCGAATGCAATACATTAAGGCCATGAATCAACAGCGTCTGTTTCAATTCTTGATGGGCCTAAACGATTCTTTGCAGAGCGTAAGAAGTCAGATTCTGCTTATGTGGCCATTGCCAACAGTTGATGAGGCCTACTCTATGGCTCTTGAAGAAGAAACACGTCAACGTCTCCCTACCCTTCAGGTTGCCAAGTCTGCGATGGCTGTCAGAGGCAGACGCAACACTCTAGAGAAATGTTCCTATTGCCATAGAAAGGGACACAACAGATACGATTGCTACGGCTTGATTGGTTTTCCTCCCCCTCCCCGGTTCACCAAGGGCGGAGCAGACCCATCTGCATCTAGAGGATGACTCAGGTTTGGTTCAAACCTCTTTATTTTGATGCACATAAAGTCAGTTGGATGCTAGAATATTTGGGTAGTCATATTCCATATAGTGGACCTTTGCTTAAAAAATCAAAATCCCAAATGGACAATGTGATTCTTGATGATGTGTGCAATGGCTTTGTTTCAATATGTAAGCTCACCAAAGCTCGGAATTGTGATACTGCCTTTCTTCCGTAATGTCCGTGTCTTGCAGGAGGACCTTTGCAGTGGCAAGGTGAGGATGATTGGTAGATGGCTCTGTATTGTTGGAGAAAATAGTCTTTTGCACATACACACAACAGTAATTGGCTTCGCACAGACTTGGCCTGGCTCCCTTACATTTTTTTTTAGTGAAAGGGATATCTTTATTAGAAAAAAGGGAATTACAATGCAAAGACGAAGGAGCTAAAGAAAGAACCAAAAGAACACATAGCTACATGAGACAGAAGCAAGGAAAATCAATTAGAAGAGACAAGGTTGTCTGGTGAAAGAGCCTGGCGAGTGTGTTCAGTGAGGCACGGAGTCTCATAAACCAGTCTTGGAGCAGAAACTTCTTCATTAGCAAAGATCTGATGATTTCTGGTTTTCCAGAGTTGCCAGTAAAGAATACCAAATAGAGTGCACCATGCAGGATTGCTGTCCTTCAAATTCAAATTTGCCTGCAGCTAGTTTGGGAATGGCCCAGAGAGGAAACTTTGCACAAGATGGGGAGGCATGTAATATCCGTATATTCTTATGAGAGGAATTTGAGGCTAAGCCAGTAATTATGTGATGATTAATGCCCATAGATATGGAAAAATAGAAAGAAAAATGCCTCTAGATAAGAAAGATCATAATTGACTAAGTCCTTAGTCTTAAAGAGTTAAGTAAGAATGATCCAAAGTAAAATGGTCATTTGGCTAAATGACAAGAGTAAAATGGTCAATTTGATTAAAAAGGCCTAGGACATGAAATGTTATCAAATAATAAGGACATTTTGATAATTTGGTCAAAAGTCAACAAAAAGTCAAAGTTGACCAAAAATGTCAAAGTCAACCAAGGATAAGGTTGAAATTAAGAAAGAGTGAAAAAAGTGATGGCATTTTGGAAATTATGGTAAAAGTATAAAATGTAGTGGAATTTTCGTAAATAAGTGGTAATTAGAAGATTTTGGAGTTAAGGACGACCGAGAAATAATTATTTGAGGTAGCAGAAATCCTCAATGCCGGAAACTCGAACTGAGAAAAGTTTAGTTGGGTCATAAATTACTACCCTGTATCCGGTGCGGGCAGTTTCGTTGTACGGAGAACAACAATGCCCGAAAAGCCCGAAAAAGTATTTTCTTAGAAAATTAATTACGGAAAAAATCCGGGAATAATTTTGAGGAACAGAAAAGAGCTTGAGAATCAGGGAAAAATATAGAATTTTTCCATGTCCTTAAGTCAAATTAGCCGCCGGAAGCCCGTTTTACGGTGTTGCACGCAAATCAAGGAATCCTAACGATGTACAAAGAGAGCCAAGGGTATTTTGAGGAAGGGATGATGCCACTTAGGCAAGGAGGCCTAGGGAATGGCGCCACATGAAAAATAAAGTCACCGGAAAAGTAAAAAGGGAAATTACCCGGATAAAGGTTATTTTACAGAATGTGTGCCACCGGATCAAGTAACCGGAGAGCCAAGGAACCGGTTAGCCCAACCAGGCTTGCAAGGGAAGCCAAAAGACCACTTTTCACCAAGCAATCAAGAAATGACAAGTGGCATAACTACAACCAAATAAATCAAAACTTGGTCCCCAAGTTTAATTCTCAACCACACATTTTTCCAAGAGGTTTTTTTACATAAGCTAACTCTCCTCTCTCTTCTCTCAAAATTCTCACCTCTCTCCCTCCATTTGGTCAGATTTTTCTCTCCTCCAAGCTCCCAAAAAACGTCACTTTGCTCCCAAGGAAGAAGAAGAAGAGAGCTTTCACACAACCTTAAGGTAATCACCCAAACAACCAACTCTTTACATTTCTCTACTCCTTGCAACTTTTACTACCTCTTTAATGGTTGATTTCCTTGATCAAAGCCCTCTTTTTGAAGTTGAAAAGTTAGGGTTTCAAGATATGAAAATGGAAAAGAGAAGGCTTTTGAGGTAGAAAAAGGTTGCAAGTTCTTTCTTGAGTAGTAAAAACTAGCTTG
>JANTPZ010036313.1:0-16147 GCA_025593235.1 Vachellia pachyceras
TAATTTTAAATATAATATTATAGAAAGTTGATATGAAAAATAAAATATTATATACTATTTTTGAATGTATTAAGTATTATTTATCATACTTTGAAAAATATTGAGATGAAAAAGGTAAGAAAAATATATAATATATTTTTTTTAAATAATTTTTTTTTTAAAAAAGGCGTGGCGAGCTAGAGCCAACTTGCCGCCTGTAATAAAGGCGAGACGAGGATTGGGGTTAGAATCAGCAGAGGATAGATTCATTATCGATTCAGGTGGCATGGGTGGGCTTGGATTTGTTGTGGGTGCCAATGGCAGAGGAGGAGTAGGGTTCGAATAAGGTGGAATCAGAGTTGGGGGGCGGAACCAGAGCCAAAGTTGGGAGTGAGAGAGGCAAAATTGGAGGGCGGGGAATGTGATGACGGTTGAGTGAGAGATGATAAAGAGGGAAGTAGAAATGTCATTGGGAAGGGTAATAAATTTTTCAAAACTAAAACTAAAATCTGAAAATCTTTTTTTGTGGTTTTCAAATCTGGATAAAATCTGTTTTGAAATTGTGTTTAAAACCAACTCAAACCCATTTTTACCGAACACGTTTTGTTTTCAAGATTGCATTTTAAAACCAAAAACAAAAAACTCAGCACCACCCCGAACAGGCCCTTAGCTTTCTGGTTTGGTTTTCTTGTTTTTGTGCCACTGTTCAGTTGGGCATCCAGTTTTTAGTTGCTTGAGACCAAAATGCAGCGTTTTTCTGTTTCTCTTTTCAGCAATCACTCTCCAAAAATCCTACATATTAAGCAAAAATCTGATGCATTTAAAATAATAGGCATTTTTAATAAATTCAAGGAGAGATTCAAAGAGTGACAATCAAAATTAGCAACAAATCTCTTTAATCCTTCATCAACACAATTGACATCTAATTGGTAGATTTATGCTCAAATAAGATATCAAGAGGTTGATATTGTGTGCAATTAATCCCTATAAAATAAAGATTTATCAATTTGTTACGAAAAAACTAAATCAGTTTTCTTAATATTCACAAATTTTATTAGTTTATCAGAAGAGTCAATCTTGCATCTAATTATTATGGCACATGGTGGATGAATATATTAATGCATATGGTTGAGGATTTAAAATGAATTATAAAACTAATTGAGATCAACTCTACATACAATAATATTTTTATGTTTACCCTTCATTTTCTAAGAAGAAGGATATTGTTTAAGTTGAAAGTACTTCACTAACTATTGAACTCATGTTCATTTTCAAGGGATTCAACGGCAGGAGAAGAATGTTCCACAGCTTCATCAGCACCACCTCAGCAGAGCGTTCAATCAAATCATCAAGGTACTCCCCCTCCCTCCCTCACACGAACAAGAATTATCTCAATTTCAAATCAGGTCCGTACGGTTCATTTCTTTTGAATAGGGCCCTCAAAGTACATGTGAATGAATTATGACTTGGTAGTTCGGTGGATTAATAATAAGTTCCCAAATGCTCAAAATTTTCATCCGCGAAAGGAGAGAAATCCCTCCCAGATTCTTCACCATTCATAGCGACTGCCACGAAGAATTGATAAAACAAATGTTTAGGGGGCTTACCTCAACTCCAACCCAAGTTTGCATATGAGATTTGCCCTTCAATTCAATCTCTTCTCCCTCGTCGACATGCTCCCCCCTCTCTCAGACACACACACATACTTTGATTATATTTTTTTGGTTAAAGTCCAATTTTATCCTAAAGTCATCCCATAAGAGCAATATTGGTGAATTGTTTTTGGATTTAATGTTACTCCAAACAATTCCAAATAGTGGCAATGCGTCCTGGTCGTTATCCAAAATTGAAGAGGCATATCCCTACCACAGCATCATTGGGATATGCGGAAAATGAGTTCCATTGCCCTTGTTCTCGGCAACTTCCCTTAGTGTCTCCTACATTAAGTAATCAGATCTTGTTCTTCATTACTCTCTGGTGACAGTGAGCTAATGCTCCATCTGCATCTTCTTCATCTCCTCATCACCATATTTGGTTAACAAATGGTTAAACTTAATAAGGATGAAGATCAAGGTGATATTGGTACCATTTTAAAACTTCTATGGCAATATTGAAACCCAAAAACTTTCTAAACAACATTACTCTTAAATGAAAACTTCACGAGTAAATTTTCACATTAACAAAAATGACATGAATGACACAGATTTATCAACTCAGCATATTTGATCACTTAATGGTTTAACCTATAAATTGGCAAAGGCAAAATTATTGTGGTTTGAAAACTTTCGGAATGAAATTCAATCCAAGAAAACACTTTCAAATCTTACATAATAACTTCTTGGCCAAAATTGGACTTCGATCCTAACTTTGCTATCCTTCTGGTTGCAAATAATGAGTGGTTCTGATGTTGGTTAAATTAAGGCTAAGCTTGATCTTCTTGTTGTTTTGTTGTTTCCGTTTCTTTGAATATAGCTTATCCCACATGCTTCAACTTATCTTTTTGTTATATAATTGGGCCAATATCCACTTAAATCTGATCCCAATCTTCACTTAGTAAACCTGATGGGCTTCATATTTTGGGGTGAAGGTGCGGCCCAATTCCATTTGCGGGTTTGAGATAATGAATTTAGTATTGGACCCCTTCGAGTGACAGACGCGATAATTAACGCAACCTCAAAGAGGTTGTCCTATCAGTACCTCGTTACCACCGTAAGGTCTCCTCGCGGGGGTCCGGTTTAGTCTGGGGCGGGCAATGAACCCAGGATACCGCAGGATACCGGATGATTTATAAAAAAAAAAAAGTATTGGACCCCTTCATTATCTATATTCTATTCCAATAAATTCTAAATATTAATATTTAATACTTTGTGAGAATCTTGTATTAACCTCTCACTATTTTTCTTAAATTATTTTGGAAAACTGGCCATTATTTTCGAATAATTAGCTCTAAATTTATTTATGCCAATTTTGGAGAATTAAACTTGTTCATAAATTTTCTAAATCCCAAAAATAGTATTTCATAATTTTTCCTCATTTTTTCTCGGTCATTAAATAATTTTAATAATTATCTTAATTCTTCTCCTTATGATATACCTAAAACATTCAACTCAATTGGGTTAAATAGCCTACTTATAATTCATACTTATTTTTTAGCTTTTAGACCCAAAATTTTAGATGTCCCTAAAAAATTCAAAAAATTTAAATAATAAAATTTCTAAAATATCTAATTCAAATAATAAACATTACTAAAATAACGTGTCAAACCATCCGAACGTAAAAAACTAATACAAATCAGAGTTAAAAAACTAATAAACTATTAATCAAACAAAAAGAGCACCAAAAATAAAACTCACTTTCAATTATTCACATTTCAATTCTTAATGTTGGGATTCAAACCTTTGACCATATCAATTTGATGAGCGGATCTTTAGTCATCTTGAATATGTGTCAAAAATAATTTAACCGAATTAATGTAGTATAGCACCAATCCGGGTCATGTTCACTTTGAGGAGCAAAAAATGAAATTAATTCCTAATAATTGAATACGAGTAACCTAAACTGAAATTAAAATACTTTTTTTTTTATTTTTTTAATGTAAACAATTGAAATGAATTTTGATAAAAGAAATAGAAAATGAAACACATGAATAAACGATGATAATAATCAATCCTCCAATTCAACAACGTGGGCAATCATTACTTCAATAGATACGGGAGTTTAAAATAATGAATTAAATAATTATAATTAAGTTTTAATCCAACAACCGAGCCACCTCGAATTGTCACAAAATATTTTCCAAACTTCTAATTTACTAACTGCCACCAGAATAGTAAGGAGGAATTAAGGATAATAAAACTACTGCTTAATTGTAACTCTTAAATTCAAATAATAGAATTAAAGTTAGCAAAAGATTATATTATCCAAGATTCTAAGTTACCTTAGAAAATCACAAAATGTTAACTCTGAAATCAATATAAATGTCATACCAGAATATTATAATTGAAATCAAAGTTAAATATCCCAATATCAATTGCTAAACAATAATTCAGTTACAATAATCTCCAAAATAAATCATATCAAACAATAGAAATTATTCCAATAATTAGAAAAACTTTCCTAATTAAGACCTGGGAATTGTTAAACAATTATTGGACAGGAAATTAAAGTAATTAAAAACTCCCCTTTGAAGAATCAAGTTCCTGTCATTGTTGTTGAATCAGAGAATTATGAAACTAGCCAAGAATTGCCATTAAAAATTCCAGATTTCCAAACGTTGCTGCCATCGGAACAGCGGAGAGCAGAACCTCGGCGTGAATGGAAGAATAATTGTGGGCGTCGTGCTGGGTGATGAGGAGAATGGAAGAATGAATTGGGTTATTGGTAGTGGCTGTGTGGGTTATGGCGCATGATGAGTGGATGAAAGGTGTGGCCGCCGCTTTGATGATTTCCTTCGTTATTCAGTTTCGCCGCTTGGATCCCTTTCTTTATGTGCGTGAGTGTGGATCTTTTCTGTTGCGTGTGCGTGGATCCTGGTATGAATTATGCCCTTTTGCGCCGCTTGAAATGGAATTGTGAATTAATAAAATGAATGAGCAATCCCTAATATTGAATATGTGCCGTGCCGCCTCTCCTGTTGTTCAAAGTGCTTGGGCTTGTGGATTATTTCGCCCCAATGGAATGGAATAATGCTTGTGTGCGTGAAGGAATTGCTTGCGTCTTCAATTTTTTTGTTCTGATTCCTCCTCGTGAATTCCTATATTCCTCAATGAAAAATAATAATAATCTAATAATATAATATAATAAATGAAATAATATAAAATAAATGGATTTGTTGTGGTTCTTGATTTGAATTTTAAACTCAGAATCTTTGATTTCCTAATTCAAATTCAAAATCAAGATTTACGGATTTGAATTCAGAATCTTCTAAGATTATATTGATAGATATATTAATTCAAATTTATCTTTTGATCTCAATTTCTTCCACAAATATCTTAATTGGCTTAAATTTCCAAATAATAATCATTAATCATAATTAATGCAATTAAACTCAATAAAAGCCAAATAATAGCATTAAAATCCCCAAAAATGCTGTAAATTCACTTGATCAAATATGATTATTTCATGGGAGGACCCTCAGCCTTAACATCAATAATGCACTTAAACGATTGACTTCACATTTTAATTCTGTAACCAAGACATTATACTACTGGAAAATTGTCTGTATCAAGAAGCAGTAGGGAAGGTACAAAAATTCATATGGCAGATAATATAGGCAACCAATCTCTAGTTAAATTTGAATCTAAATATATACAAATCATTAAATCTGATTTAGTTTAATTACGATTGGTTAACTGATTTCAATAAAATAATTAAGAAAAGCATGCTACCTAGAGATTGAGTGTTTAATTTGATTTCTTTATCTGGAATGGCGACAAGAGTTTGAGTGTTGATAGTTGATTACTCTAGAGATTCATGTAATATTTTAATAATTAATTAGGTTCTAATAATAAAAAAAATAGGCGGTTCAAACGGGTGGCCTTCAATGCTAATGAAGGGCCTCTATTTAAACTCGATTTCTTTTTGAATCTCCAAAAATACAAGTTAAGCAGTACTCCACTCCACTTAAAAGGGGATAAAAGGGAGCCATTAGTGTGCAAAGAGAAACAGTTACTCCTGAAGTATCACGTCATTTATGGTATACCTAATGAAAATGTTCCAAGTCTCCACTATTGTGGATCTCATATTTTATAAATTTCTCCTAATTGTTTCTTTTTCCATAACTCATAATAAATATTCATTATGGGAAAAGAGAAATAATTAGAAGAAATTTATGGATATGAGCTCCATAATAAAGGACATTTGAAATATTTTCATTGGGTAGAGCATTAATGACATGGTAATTTGAGAGTATGTAAATATTTCTTTGTGTGCAAATTGTGCTATTAATGATTCTACACGCTCATCGATAAATACTAACATACTCCCAGAGTACCACGTCATCCGTGCTTTCTCCAAAGAAAATATTCCAGCTGCCTTTTATTATGGGTCCCAAAAATATCAATTATAATATGTTACGGTAACACGAAATTGAAAGCAAGAAAAGAGAAAAAAAAGGAAAGTCTGTATTATTCAGTTTCCTTTGCTGTTAATATATACAATGCACACGTTGCTTCACGTTATCAAACACGTGTTTAGTTACAACAGTATAACAAATAATGTTCCTTCAAGTCACTCCAGACATCAGCTGCTTTATTGATCCATATGACGCTTTGTGCAATTGAGGGAGATAAGGAATGATTAATCTAAGTTATTACCATGGTGTTGCAGCGTTGCCACGTAGAGAACAATGACCTGGTCTTGTCAGGAACAGGCAAGGATCCATCCACAAATTGGAATTTGTTCTTGCTCATTAATGCCATTATCATAGCTCGGGCCCAATGAGAAAATTGGAGTCAATGAGTGGAGGTGAAACCAGAATTAAGGATGGATTCTCATTTGGGTGAAGGTAGAAGCAGCTCTTCAGGTCTTGGGATTTGTTTAACATTGATGAGGTTGATGAAGGAACAGCCTCCGAACTTGCCATGACAATTATGGAATGCAAGAGAGAAGTAGGGAAGGAATAAGAAAAACAACTATGGCTGCGAAGGAGAGATAACAAAAGGAGTGGAGAATATTGGTGAAGATGACAGAGTGTATGCGAAGAGGAAAGCGTTAAGCTCTGATACCATAGTACGAAATTGAAAGCAAGAAAAGAGAAAAAATGGAAAGTCTGTATTATTCAGCTTCCTTTGCTGTTAATATATACAATGCACACGTTGCTTCATGGCATTAGACACGTGTTTAGTTAAAACAGTATAACAAATAATGTAACTATATCTAATTAACAACCATTCTAACCGCAGTTGACTAACGGATAACTAATTACTAACTGATCTTGGACTGAGATAAAGAGAAATAATTAAAAGAAATTTATGCGATATAATATCCATAAAAAGAATAATTGAATATTTTTGTTAGACAAAGCATAAATGACGTGCTCGATGAGTATATAAGTATTCATTGTATTCATATCCTATATTAACGCCCGATTTTGTGTTTATAAAGCAAAGCTTTTCGACAAACAGGTTTAAAAATCGGATCTAACTCTTCTTTTAATTCAATGTGCCAATTAATGTCATAATCTATTTCTAGCTGTTCTATCCGAAAGTAAGTCTTCCATTTCGCCTATAAAAGCATTGGCTGATCGTAACATTTTTCTCGTCAGAGAACAAAACATGGCAAAGTCTTCTGTTAAATTCATGTTCTTATTGGCTTTTCCGATCATCGCATCACGTAAGATTTTAGCGTTCGTTTAATTCTATGTTTCGCTACACTATGTTCAATACAATGCAGATTTCTCATGCATTACAGCGAATCTATGTTATTGTCAGTTGCTGTTGTTCACGGTATATATACATCAGAACATCTTCCATCACATCTCCAAAGTTGTACTCATCCTGGTTGCAGCAACACCTGCAAATAAAACGGTTAATCCAAGTCGCATCCGAGGACACTGTCCTTAAGAGCTATTCTGCAACTACCTGCAAGTAAGTTGCGGCACTCCCCAGGATTAAACGGATTCTTCCTGTAAGAATACAAGGAGCAGAACTAGCGGAATGTAGTATAACTCAGCAAGGTTGAAGAGTATGCAAGAGGAGGACGAAAAAAAGAGGTGCACCAAAACTCAAGTGCAATGTGTATGAGCCTCTCTATAACTCTCATTTGGGACCCTTTGTAAATATCATGACCTTCATAGAGTTGGGGTAATTTTAAAACCGTAAAACAACCAATTTAATCGCTTAAATTCCATTAACATCGCAGAAGAAACCGTTTTGCAATGTTGGCATTCAATATTTTAAATAAAGGACGTTTTGGAAGTGCAATGACACACCTTTAATGCCATTAAATGTCAGTTTTCAAAACATAATACCCAGCATTCAATATTGAAAATTGTTTCTTTTCAATTTTTGGTTCCAACGTGGAGATATGCTTTTGTAAGCAACACATAAACTTTAAAATGGTTCAGTGGTTTCAAAACTGATTAATTATTTTTTCCCCTCAAAATTTCATTTAAAATAATACTTGTATTTCTGTAAACCTTTAATGAAAGTGCCCTCTACACATTTAACTTGCACATAAAGGGTAAGGGAAAATTACTGGATTTGTCTCCAGTGGCCTTTACCATGTGCAAGCTCTTTCCTCCTCTTAATCTCAAATAATGTGGGACTCTTTCTTTGACACACCCACATACAATATTTACAACAATCCCCCACATGTGTCTAAGGAAGTACCTTTAGCTGAGTTACTCACATGAGTATAACCATTGTTTCTGGTGGTTCTTTGAACTATGAACCATACCTAAACCGATAACACATGGTACATAGAGATATTAGTGAAACGTACTTTTCTATGAACCAACAAATCTTTGTTGTATACCAGCGGCATTAAGAGTCAGGTTATACCCCCACATTTCCACTGTTAACGACGTTTTTGGGCGTTAAGTCATGAAATGTACCTGCAATGAGCACACTATCCCGTAGAATTATGAGATCATTAAGAGATTTTGCTCAGCCTCTCCATCAATGCATTCTACCACTTTCTCATGCCATAGGAAGGAACTATATATTTATTTTAGTGCTAGCAGAACTGACAAACAACTTGTTCTTACCCATTGAACCTCCTTCATGGGATCACCAATCATAAAGGTTGGGTTGCCATCGCTGTCAATTTCAAGTTGGCTTTAGTCACATTCCCCTCGAGATAGATATACTCATGCATATTTTTCTGAGATAGATATACATCACAAATTATGAAAACTTATCTTTAGATAAATGATGAAATTTTCATACCTATATATTGCTTGTTTCAAGCAACATAAAATTTAATAATTCAAAAAACTTGCTCTCAACAGCAAATAATATAGCCTCCACTTAATTCACAATGCACCTTAATATTTTTAAAAGGAGGCAAACAATTAATATAATTTTTACAACCACATTTTTATTTTCCAAAAAGATTGTAAGGTACCGCATTACATATACAAGGTTACTAAGCACCCCCACACTTTCAATTATTTCACATCTTATGATTCTAATTAAATTAGAATCCCACCATGCAGTCTCCTTCCATTTTAATTAAATTAGATTTCCAAATGTTATTGATCTTCTAACTTCATGTGGCTTTTCAAAATTTCAAATTCAACGTTGATGGAGAATGTCTAAAATTCACAGCACCAATATGATCACATTAGAAGCATTTCCACAACAGAAACACAAATGAACTTAAACACAATGAATTCTCATTAATTCGTGTTCCACTATCAGTTTGAAACTCAAATAATTCTTTCATTTAATCAGCATAGGTAGGCTTTGACCCCATTCTCATAAATATATATATATATATAAGACCATTAAAGAGGAATATTTTTATCATAAAGGGACATTAACCAAGTTAATGAGGCTGCAGAATGTTACACTCGTACCTTCCCCTTAAAACTTCAGTTTCACTCAATTAGTTAATGCTTTTATAACAGTAACATTATGACCGTTATATCCATAGTTTCACCAGACACTACTTGATAATTCCAATTCAATGTTCCTTGATCCTCACTAATAAGTGAAAATAAATTATTAATGTAACCACTCATTAAATTATTCCACAGCACCACAGCTAGCAAAACTGTTTTGAATTCGCACCCCTCAAACATAGACACATGGGCATAAAATATTGCATTCATGATTGAACATATTCTTCCATCCAACCAGACAATATAAGATCATGACAAGACTGGACATTTAAAATAAAATGCACATTTACATTAAATAAATTCAGTGCATATTTCCACTTAATCAATATATTAACCCTCTCCATCAATGCACGCCAAATAAGTGATGGAAATACAAAGGCTTTTACTAAACAAATCATTATTGATGAGGCCACATAATGATGATGACTTTAAACATAACACATTCTCACACAAGTATTAAAACCAATTTAATGTCATCAAAGCCCATTGACTGATTTAAAAACACATCACGACTCATCTCTAAATTTCTCAATCCCGAGGTTAGCATCCAATTCCTCTCTTTATATTCTAATGATCACAGGAATTTTATTACCATAACCAAACTTTTTTTATTGCCACGTATTGGCACCAAATGGCTCAGCCAATAAACCAAAAAATCAAAATCGAATGGTATAATGTAAGGAGGGGATCCAACCAATTGTGTTTGATGGTAAAATGTGAACCCAGGGTATACATAATCGAAATTAGTAATAAAAGCCTTTAATAAATTAAGATTTCATTGTAAAAAACCCCTAATTATTGGGGTAATTTATTGAGTATAACAAATGCAAAGAAAAATGCATGGGAACATGATCCACTTAATTATGAAATTTAATTCCAATACAAGTGTGAAGTCAATGGATTTAAACATATAATGAATTCTCTCATTATGAAAAACTGTCATATCTCTAAATTTAAGAAAATAATCAATATTACAAATGCAATAATAGCAACATTCGAAACAGACAAGGATGGTACTAGAATTCCACGAGAACCAGTAAAGGCCAAGAATGATAAAAATGCAAATCACATCAATATGCTTTTATGTGAATCAGAAATCAATATTCATCGACCAAAAACCATACTAGAAGACAAATAGGGTCAGAGTTAGGAATTTCAAACCTTTTTGGTGATGAGCTACCCCTCCAAGCTCATTCCCATAGAATAAAAATCCGTGTGATTGAAGCTCGAACCCCTCGGCGTTGGGTTTCCCGAAGATTGAAGAGAAAATATCTACTTTTATCCAATTACCTTTACCACATGGCCCACACGCCAAATGAACCTGCTTATGAGTATCATCAGGCCACTGCCTCTAGATTTCATCAGGGTTAAAGTCTACCACCAATTTGAGTCATCACTCTAGGTGGTTGTGCCCAAGTACCACTGAGTTAAAAACTCAATTCTCATATCATCTTTGGCTTCTAAAATCATCAGAGGCTCGTGCCAGACTAAGGTTAGCACCCACAATATTGTCATTTCGATATTGCTACAAACATTAGGACCGTTACCATTTTGGCAATCTTCTTTATTCTAAGATCTCAAAAATGTCCTAAAATGAGACACAAGTAGAAATATGAGACCCAACTCAATATTCCTACACAAGAGGAAAAATACTGAAATAAAGCTTTAAATTAGGACAAAGTTGAGAGGTTTCCTTATTTGATGAATCCATTGTTGAAGAGTGCCAGAATAAACAATGCTAGAATAGCTCTTAAGATTGTTGTTCACGGTACATATACATCAGTGCATCTTCCATCACATCTCCAAAGTTGTACTCATCCTGGTTGCAGCAACACCTGCAAATAAATGGTTAATCCGAATCGCATCTGAGAACACTGTCCTTAAGAGCTATTCTGTGACTACCGGCAAGTAAGTTGCGGCACTCCACAGGATTAAACGAATTCTTTCTGTAAGGATACAAGGAGCAGAACTAGCGGAATGTAGTATAACTCAGCAAGGTTGAAGAGTATGAAAGAGGAGGAAGAAAAAAAAAGAGGTGCACCAAAACTCAAGTGCAATGTGTATTAGCCTCTCTATAACTCTCATTTGGGACCCTTTGTAAATATCATTACCTTCATAGAGTTGGGGTAATTTAAAAACCGTAAAACAACCAATTTAATCGCTTAAATTCCATTAACATCGTAGATGAAACCATTTTGCAACGTTGGCATTCAATATTTTAAATAAAGGACGTTTTGGAAGTGCAATGACACACCTTTCAAATAAAACATCTTTAATGCCATTAAATATCAGTTTTCAAAACATAATACCCAGCATTCAATATTGAAAATTGTTTCTTTTCAATTTTTGGTTCCAACGTGGAGATATGCTTTTGTAAGCAACACATAAACTTTAAAAGGTTCAGTGGTTTCAAAACTGATTAATTATTTTTCCCCCTCAAAATTTCATTTAAAATAATACTTGTATTTCTATAAACCTTTAATGAAAGTGCCCTCTACACATTTAACTTGCACATAAAGGGTAAGGGAAAATTGTCGGATTTGTCTCCAGTGGCCTTTACCATGTGCAAGCTCTTTCCTCCTCTTAATCCCAAATAATGTGGGACTCTTTCTTTGACACACCCAAATACAATATTTACAACAATTGCTACTAAGAATGATGATAATAATGATGGTGATGATGATAATTGGTAGAAGCATAAATATATTATATCTTCATAGTGATTGAGCGAATATCAACTAAGATGTTTATGTTACAGGTAGTAGCATGTTCAATATATCAATAATAAAACTTATATTGCATATATATTCAATTCCCTATTCTTGGTAAGGGTGCCCATCAAAATGATAAGCTTCCCCAACTTATTGAATCTAGACCGTCCAGATTTTATCTAGACAATCTAAATCTTTTTTTTATTTTATGCAAACATTATTTAATAGTTATAAAAAATAAAATAAAATCAATCTCTTAACTATCATATTTTCAAATAATGAATTTTTTATTAAAGAATTATAATATGGAGGGCCTAAAATCATATTTGAATGGTCCAAATATAATGGGTTTACAAAGCTTATCACCTCAATGAACACCCTTATCAGGTCATTCTCGTGTGTGTGATATCACAATTAAGAAGTCTCCAGGAGAATTGAAGCTTGATATAATAACATATACGACATTTATATTTGATCTAAATAAGAATACATTTAAGTGATGAAATGTTAATATTAGGTACCAAAATTAATCTCTAATTAACACATTTAAGTCCATATAGGATACCAAAATGTTAATATTAGGTGCACTTATTTCTTATAAAATAGAGATTTATCATGGAGGTTTTGCTTGGAGAATTGGCTCTTTTTTTCATATCAGAGAACTTGGCTAACTTTTGTGTAGATCATGTAAAAAAAAAACAAAAAAAATACCTGTGCCTCAAGTTTTGGTTGGACCCTTATAATATCAGGCTAGTTACAAAAAGCCTATAACAAGATGCAATATGGCATGATTTTTCAATCTTGCTAGGTGGTCAAGACGCAATGTTTTTGTTTTTCATACTTACTAAAAAGTGTGTCAAGATCTCAATGGTATGGTTTTGAACTTTTGGTGGGTTCAAAGGTCAAATGAGCAATCAATGGGGTTGCATTTAGTAAAATAGATTAATTCCTATTAATGCGATAAATCAAGATTGGATGGCAAAACAATTGTTACTGCCAATAGTTAGCAATGATTTTTGGAATTGTCGCTAAAAGGTTTAGTTTAGTTGCCACTAAAAGTCATTGATGAAATTTTTTTTACTGAAAAGTGCCTACGTTTTTAGTATCGAATAATATTTAAAACTAAATTAATTGTCTTCGATGGAATGATTCATGTATGTATATGGCAAGAGAAAAAGAAAAGAAATTATATGAGCAAAAATTCCATTGGGCTACTTGGGATATTGGGTTTTAAAGGCATTATGGATTTAAATTTGACCCTCTTAGCTTCTTTATTTTGCCAGTCAATTTTGACCCTCTTAGATAAACAGTACTGGAGGATACTTAATGAACCCGAGGAGCTCTGGTTGTGGGTCTTGAAAGGGTGTGTGTATTTCTCTCGTAATGAATTAAGGTTTGAATCCCTATTAAAAGATGTGACTGCTTATAATGTTAGAGAGTACCTTGAAAGAGATTGTTTTCAGTGAGAAGATACATGTAATTTAGTGAAAAAACAAAGAAAAATTTCAAAAGCAGCCTAATAGCCTATCATGGTCAGGGTTGAGAAATTCAAGATTTTTCACTGAAGGCCTCTATCCATGCAGTTTGAAAGCCGACGAATCCATGGATCATATGCCGTTTGTAATTGCTGTATTATGTTGCCATTGACACCCATGCAAGCTTATAATAAATAAAATTAGATTGTTGGACGTAATTGAAAAATAAGATTAATTAATTTATAATAATAATAACAACACGGATGGAAATTAAATGCTCACAGTTAATCCTCTCATTTAACGAATAAAGGATAAATAAGATTAGTAGAAAATAAGTTTAAAAAAAAAAGATGTTGATAAAAAAGAGAGATATAATAATAAAAAATTATAGGTGATTAAAAAAATGTTGCGAGGCATTGGATTTCAAAAACGAAGAAGTTTTGGGGGAAAACAGAGAAAATTGTCATGATGATGATGATGATTTGGGATAGTGACATAAGATTCTCATCTCAGAACTTGGATTACACCCTTCCCAAATTAAATAGTAAAAGAGTCTCTAATTGATTATGTTTTGACTTTTGAAGCATCTTGTAGTGACACTGCATTCCAGACCACATGGAGCTTATACATTTTTTTCATTAGTTTTTACACGGTCCTTCTACTTAAATAATTTTTAAATCGATCCCTATTATTCCTAGGATTTACAAATTAATTCCGACACTAAAAGAAATCTCTATTCTAAACCTTGAAATAATGACATTGACTTAATAATGCTGCTTTTTCGTTGGGGTAAAAAAACCTAAAATGATATTAATTTAAAATTATTATGAAGTAGCATAAAAAATAGGACAATTACACAAGGAACGAGAACCCGGACCGGACCGGCCGAGTCAAGCCGGAAACCTGTGACTTGGTCACCAATCCGGTCTGGGTCATGCCATGACCCCGGGTTGAGTCAACCCAGCAAAACCCGGACTAACTCGGGACAACCCGGAGTCAACTCGGGCGACTCGTCGAGTTGGGCGAGTCGTCGAGTTATGTTTTATTTAACAGTTACAGAGCAGGGAGGCGGAAAAGAAGCTTCGATGGAGGACGACAACTTACAGAGTTTGTTGTGAGAAACACAAACAGCTTGAGAATGGAATCGCAGAACTGTTTGCAAGGTCATGCGCTTCCAGAATTCCTGCTACTCCAGTGTTCCTCCCTCACTGCTTCCCTCCAAAACCTAATATCGACGAAGAGAGTGAGGAAGAGGATGGTCAAAACATAAATGAACACGACAAGGGGGACGCAGTTGGGGGAGGGCTGATTTTTGAAATGGTTACAGTTCACCCACTTTGCTGTAACCTAGAGAGGGAGAGAGATTCATTAGCAAGCAGAAGCAATGGAGAGAGCGAGGGAATGAGAGGCGATTAGAAAAGGGAATTGATTGTTGACAGTTAGAAGGAGAGGCAACATCACGCGGAAGGATGGAGACAAAGCATAGAAAGATCTGGATAGACGAGTACGGGTTGGTTTCTGTGAATGAGTAAGGATGAGGAAGAGAGCATCAAGATTGTACAAGAGTGAGTATATGACAGCTTCACGTGGGAGGGAGAAGAAAGAAAATGAAAAGAGTCTGATATTGATGAGTTGATATGATTAAAAATAGAGGAAAAAAACTTGAACAGTGAGAACAAGATTACACAAATATTTATATAATATTAATATATTATAAATTATAGATATCCCACACCATTGGCTTTATTGGGAATCTGCCAAACCATTTAATGCATGGTATCATGGTGATACCCTTCCGAGGCTACACAAAAAAAATTCAAAAATAAACTCATCAAACTCCCATTATATGTACACTGTGAAACTAAATATAGAGGAGAAATAATAAGATGACGTTTGCAAGCAGGTATATTTCCAACCCTATCAAATCCTCCTCAATCTAATATTCTTTATTTTTTTATTTATACCGGTCTGACCCCTGGTTTGACTCACTGACCCTTAACCCACTACCTTATCCGGTTCAGTCACAGGTCCAATTTCATGTACCTTGGAATTACATACTTCTAACAACTTAGAAAAGAAGAAAGCCTAATGTCACGGGGCTAGTCTTTTCGACCCGCGCGGCACTTAACAACCTTCACTGGATGTTGCTAAGTAAGCCTAACTTAGATGAAAGGAGGATGCTTGGCTAAGTTGGGAAGAAGAGAATGCTTGAGGCAAGGAAGAACTCAGGAACTTGGAGAATGCGAGAATCGTATTACTCAGAACTTGAGATTTACAAGGAACTCTTGGATGGTTTGCAAATGAGGAGGGGTGAGGTATTTATAGCCATCTTCCACCTCCTTACTATTCCCACCTCCTTAATGGACGGTTGGGATTGATTCGATCCTACGGTTACAATTCATTCTCTAGAAAACTCT
>JANTPZ010036314.1:0-10296 GCA_025593235.1 Vachellia pachyceras
TTGCACACTGTAAATCATGTTGTAAAAACAATTTCCACCGATAATACAAACATACATCACTGTATATATAAATCTTCATGTAACTTACGTTGTTTATCTATAAAATCACACCTACATGTGTCTCGAATTGGGTCATTCTTACGTTTCAGTTTGAACGAAATCGGGTTGTTGTCTGAAAGTCATTTATTCTCTCAATTTGTACTCTTGTTTCCCACACCAGTATGGTCAAGGATCTCTCTAGAAAGAATGATCCTGAGACTTGCGTGGTAGTATTTTGCAAATCTTTTGTATATATTGATTAATACACATCCTTTCCATTCAAAAAAAGAGAAATCTAAATAAGCTTGATGCTACTAATATTGGTATTTGGCGTATAGTTTCCTTATTATATTTATGTGAAATTATGTATTTGGTCTTTGTTGGATCTTTTCGTTACTTCAGAGGATATCTGACTCTTGATGATCACTCGACAATCATTTTTTTTTTATAAGATGTTCATATACCTTTGAATTGTTCAAGATTGTATTTTGAGAAGCCAAATGCACTTGGGTTGCGCTGAATGTTTTTACAAACTAGTTTTCTGAACATGTTTGGAGGATAAACAAGTTTAGATGAAATATTGTGAAGTGTTATGATGTTTGTAATGATATGAGAAACCAACCCCTTATGTTAGACCCACCCCGTTGTCTTTCCTTACTTCGTTTTGGGCTCCCGTGTTTCATTCATATCTATCACCTGTTAGGAAGCCCAATTTTATCTATCGTTTTGCAACATTTAGTTAATTTGACTTTTGAACTTATAATTTTTTTTTTCTAAATACAAGTATCTTCTAATTTGAGATAATC
This sequence comes from Vachellia pachyceras, assembly GCA_025593235.1. Lineage (NCBI taxonomy): Eukaryota > Viridiplantae > Streptophyta > Magnoliopsida > Fabales > Fabaceae > Vachellia > Vachellia pachyceras. The sequence goes on from JANTPZ010036314.1 coordinate 846, forward strand.
CTATTCGAGGTATTGTTAGGGACTTAACGTGAACACACCTCTCCTAATAGGATTTAAACATTGGTCCGTTACATTTGAGGAGTTAGCCCATTCCGCTAGACTCATCTCTGTTGATGTTGTCGTGGGCTTTATAATTAAACATGTTTTGATCTTCAATTGGGCTTATAGCATTATGTGAAACCTTTATCTGCATATTTTCTTTATCCTAATTAAAATTTATAGAAAGTTACAAGTATTATCAATAAAACATAAGCAGTGTATCATCCTGTCACAGTTAATCTTGTTAGAGTTCAAAAAAATTTAAGTGAGTTGAATCAAAAAACCTTATTCGGGCATGTGCATGCCTTTAGGTTCATAGAACATTTATGCCTCGTTGGTAGGGTGGAAATGGGAGGGTGGAAATGGAATTGGAATTGAATTCCATGATGTTGGTAAGTTTGGTATGATGGAATTACAATTCCAAGTGAAATTTAATTCCACATAAATACTCAATTTCAATACCCAAACCTATGGAATTCATTTGGGTTCCACGGAATCCAATTTTTTTGGACCAAAATATCCTCCCTTATGCAAAATAGTCTTTTTTGTTACATTTAAAAAAATCAAAATTCATAAAAAAAGATATGGATTCCATCTTCATTTTTATGACATACCAAACATACTTTTAAACCCCATTTCCATTTCCATTTCAATATCCATATCCATTTTCATATCCATCAAAATGAATTATGCGTACCAAATGAGCAAGACCTTTGTTGGTTGGTTGAAGCACATATTGAGCTGGGTTATGACCAATTGGGTCAACCTTTATTGATAGGTTGAAGGACATAGTTTTATTTTGCTTCACAATTTTGATTTAGATCCAAGTAAAAAGATAAATATGGTCAGAATGTGGGCCTTGAGCAAACCTAACTGGGTCCATTACAATGTCCACATAGAAAGCCCATTAAGGTAAAGCCCAGCCCATTCATGATGGATGAATGTGTTTCTAACTGTCTATCATATAAAAAGACCTGATGAGTTTGATATGGGGAATTAAATGTGAAAAACACAAACAGGGTAAGGCTTAGCTTCATGTCAATTTCAACTTGCCCTTGCAACATTTCCTTTTCAACATTTATCATTCACCTCTGTCCCTTTCTGTGTTTCTTTTTCTCATACACAGTCTAGAGTGTAATTCAATTTCATACTTAAGAAGTTAATTTTTCATTTAAAGTATTTTTTTGAGTTTTTTTTGGTAAGTATAAGTGTCCTCCTACCGAGTACAATCTTGTTTGAGGTATCGTGTGATACTAAATGTGGACATCTCTTTCAACAAGGATTCAAACATGTATTCATTATATTGTGAGGGACTAATCTATTCCACCAAATCAAACCCTTGCTTTTTTTTAATGGTGAATTTTATAGTCAAATCAAGAGTGTTCATGGGCAAATTAGGGAAAAGCTAGCCAGCACCTTAGGCTGCAAAATGCAACTTGTAAGTTATATCTTTTATTTAATTTTTTTGTTTTGAAAGAAGTCCTCCGAATTGAAAATGAAAATTGAAAAGAGCATCGGGGTGTTTGGGTTAATTTTTTTAAGTGATTTTACGCAATTTGAATGGAAATGATTTTTTTATTGATCTAACACCTAAATTTAAAATTTAAAACGTTGTCTATAATTATTTGCATGACTTTCTTTCTAATAATCAAAATCATCGTCAAATTAGGAATCCGGAATTGGATGGATAAATGAGAACCACCTAGCGACATCTCAACTACCAAACTACAATGAAAGACTAACATTTAATATTCACAGTATCTCGAATAAGATTAATTTCAGTAGTAAAAACTTATATTTCAATAAAAGATAATTTAATACCAACAATGATCGAATCTAATAAAAGAGGTTGGTCCTTAATAATGTGATAAGTTGATATTTGAATTCATACTCAAAGAAGTACTTACGTTTAATACATCGAATAGATTGACTCCAAGGAAGATACATTGTTTAGCAAAAAGAAAAAAAAACAAATACAATGCAATAAAAAAATCATCCTCTTAACAAGATTTAACTTTTAATCATGCCAACCATGCAAGCGATACATAATATTTTTTATATGGAGTCTATTTGTTTTTTTGAAAAAGAAATATATGGGGCACAAGGTATTGGTTTTAATTAAATGTACACAAATAGTGAAAGTTGAGGGTTTAAAGTCATGCATGTGAGTGCGCAGTGTTGTAAGTTCAAAAGAGAGAGAGAGAGAGAGAGAATTGAAAGACAAGAGATGGCAGGTCAGGGTCGATGATTAAATAACTAGACAGACATATGTAGTTTTATATACATTGCGTAAGGAATTTAATTGAGTGGTATGCAGAAAAACACATTTTAGAAAGCAGTCTGGTGAGAATATATTTGACAGTAAAAGTTCTCTCTCTTGGATTGCGTGCCACCTCCACCACTTTCTTCTCGATGAAGTCCTCTCACTGTTGCCGGAAAGTTCCTCCGGACAGAACACCAGAGCTGGGTCTTCCGATCGTCAACCTTAAGAAATCAAAAAAAGAAGCGATTGATGATGCCCTGATGTCGGATAAAATGGAAGATGTGGATGGCTGTCAAGCCAATGTTCTGAATGCGGGGGGAGAAGTGGACGAAGCAGAGTCTATGGCTGCAGGTGAGCAAATATCATATAAGCAGTCGCTGCTAGGCTGTAAAGGCGTGGAATTCAACGGGGTTGCTAATGGGAGTGGAAATACTGAAGATGATCCCTTGCCATCCGATATTTTAGATAGGAACTGGCCGATTCCTATTCCTTCTGAGGAGATGAGGAAGTTGATGGACATATACCCAGTGGTTCCAGAAACAGAGGAGGAGTATAACGAGAAGTGCCAACCATGAAATAATGCCCTGATTATTACCATTTTAGGGGCGAGGTTCAACGTTTATCGGCTTAAGGAGAGATTGAGCCGTTTATGGGGATTCAATGATTTTGATTTGATAGACATTCCAAACAACTATTACCTGATTAGTTTCAAGCAAGGTGACGAGAGCTGGGGAGTGAAGTATAAGAGAATCATCTTCGAAGGCCCTTGGGTAATTGCTCACCACACTCTGCTTGTGCAACGGTGGTCACCGTACTTCGACCCGTTCCATAACCCTCTAGGGCGTGTGGCCATCTGGGTGAGAATCCCTCATATCCCTATCCATTACTATTCAAGGAAATACTTATGGAGGCTTGGTGATACAATAGGGAAGACACTCAAGGTTGACCTTAACACTCAGTCAAGTACAGAGGAAAACGAGGCAAGGGTAGAACGAGTTCGCTTCACCAGAATTTGCGTCGAAGTGGACCTGCAGAAGAAGCTAGTACCGAGGGTAATTTGCTCGGCAGCCCTGTTCAATATTGAATATGAAGGGCTTAACTTGATCTGTTTTGCCTGTGGTAGATATGGGCATAGAAAGGAGGCATGTCCATGGAAACCAAGCTCTAGTGATAAGACCAAAGGCCCTGCAAAATCAGTATCTGAACCGAGTATATCGCCGGAAAAAGATTTACCATCGGAGGAGGAGAAGTTCGGGCCTTGGATGTTTGTAAGGGAGTCAAATTGGGCTCGTAGTCCAAGAACAGGTCAGAACAATACCCAGATTGTTGGGAATAGGGCTGCCTCGAAGATGGTAAGGAGTGAGGGACAGGTTCCCTGTCAATCAAAATTTGCTGTTATAGCTGACTTGGGAGAGGATATGGAGGCGTCGTACGCTGGCGCTGACATGGGTTTGCAGGGAGTAGACCTGTCCATTGTAGGAAAAGGAAGGATTGACGGTGACGAAAAGAACCGGGTGGGACACATCAAAACTCAAGTGAGAGTTGAGCTAGAAAGGAAATCCAAGGGCAGGACAGGCCCAGGAGCAATCAAGAGGGTGAGGTATATGGGAAGGAGAACATTAGGCCCATTTCTCCTGGAGGCCACGGAAAGACAACAAGGGGTGAGGTTGTGAGTGTGGGCCAAAAGAGACCAGGTACAACAAATAAATTGTATGGGCCCAAATCTGTGAATCAGAGGCTCACTATGTGGTTAGCGGCAACCAGAAGGACCCTTAGCCCATCATTATTAGGCAGAAGTCCCTCAGGTTAGATAAGCCTAAAAACATACATTCTGCAGGAACCTCGGCGCAGGGTGATTGCCTTGAATTAAACAACTCAGCTAGTAGTGTGGATGCTGAGGAAGTTGGAAAAGGGAATGGAGCTGAAGGGAACACCACAAAGGAAGTCATTAGAGTGGATAATGAAGGAGGAGTTGAGGAGTGGCGTTCTGCGTCAAATATAGGGGACCCACCGGATAGGTAAGCTGTTTGGCCTTGCCTTTTTTCTCTAGTTTTTTTAATGATTGTTGCCTCTTGGAATTGTCGTGGAGCGGGTGGCAAAGCATTTCCATGAATGGTTAAAGACGTGACAAGGAAGTATGGTATTAGTGTGTTGGCTCTGATGGAAACTAGAATTAGTGAAGGTAGGGCCGAGAAGGCTGTACGGCAGTTGGGCTTCTCTGATTGGATTCGTGTTGAAGCTATTGGGTTTGCTAGGGATATATGGGTCTTATGGAATGCAAATGAGGCTGCAGTTGACTACATCACTTCAAGCACCCAATTTTTGCATTGCAGTATTAAAGATATAGCCACGGGGGATACTTACTTGCTTCCTTTGTTTATGGGGAGACCTCTGCTCAGAAAAGGAAGAGTCTTTGGAATTCTTTGAGGGATATCGCGAGTAATATGCAAGATGCTTGGCTGGTGTTGGGCGACTTCAATGTTTTCCTAGATCAATCGGATAAAGAAGGTGGGGGTGTGCCAGATAGTCAATCTATGATTCAATTTAGCTCATGTATTCATTCATGTGGCTTAATGGACTTACCCGTTGCTGGTGATAAATTTACGTGGGAAAGGGATGGCACTCAGGAGCGGCTTGATTGGGTGTTCTGTAATTGGATCTGGGAGCTCTCTCATCCCCTTCTTAAAACGTTCCACCATCTACGTTTTAAATCTGACCACCGTATTATTGCTGTTGCTAATGGTAGTGGGGAACGAAGGCCAGGGAGGAAATCTTTGTTCAAATACCAAGCTGCCTGGAGTCTTGAGGCTGACTTCAGTAAGGTTGTGCGGGATTCCTGGGGTGGAAAGGGCTGGATTGAGGGCCGTGCAGCCTGAGATGAAAGTTTCGGAGTAGAACAACAAAGTTGTGGGGAATATCCCACGAAAAAAACAAGAGCTGGTTAGAGATTGGAGGGTATTGATAAGGAGAGACAGAGGAATCCTCATAATGGGCTTCTTAGGCTTGAGAAACATCTCTTGTCTGAGTATGTCAAGCTGAATAACCAAGAAGAGCTTCTGTGGTATCAAAAGGCTCGCTGTAAATGGCTTCAATTTGGTGATAAAAACTCCAAATTCTTTCATGCATCCGTTAAGATGCAGAGGAAAAGGAACAGAATTGAGGCTTTGATGGATGAAAGGGGAAATTGGATTACCGACTCCTTCGAGCTTAGGTGTATGGCTTAGAAGTTTTACCATGATCTGTATTCCAAGGATCCTAATGTGGCTTGTGTACAGGAGCGGCCTGTTCCCTTTCCGGCCCTAAGTTTAGAGCAGCTCAACCAAATCCAGAAGCATGTAACAGATGTTGAGATTAAAAATGCTGCTTTTGAGATGGGTGCCTTTAAATCTCCTGGGCCAGACGGGATGCATGCCCACTTTTTTCAGAGCCAATGGTTGGAAATTGGGGGTAAAGTTTGCCAGTTGGTTTATGAGGTGGTTAAGGATCCGCAAAAGCTGAAAGAATTTAACCAAACAGATATTGTTTTGATCCCTAAGGTGGACCATCCGAGATGTTTGAAGGAGTTTAGACCAATCTCTCTGTGCAATATCTGCTATAAGATTATCAGCAAGTTGCTTACCAACAGGCTAAAATATGCCATGGACTACCTTGTGATGCCGAACCAGTGCAGTTTCATTAAGGGTAGGCAGAGCTGTGATAATGTCATCATAACTCAGGAAGCTATTCATACTATGAAGATGAAGAAAAGTGGCATGAGGTATGTAGTAGTTAAAGTAGATATGGAGAAAGCTTATGATAGACTGGATTGGGGCTTTGTTCATTTCACGCTATCTAGTTTGGGGTTGAGTGAGGACTTCGTGTACCTTATCATGAGCTGTGTGACTTCTGCATCTATAAGAGTGCTTTGGAATGGTGCTCCTTCTGAGGCTTTTTCTCCTTCTAGAGGCGTAAGGCAAGGGGACCCTCTTAGTCCGTACCTGTTCATTTTGTGCATGGAGAGACTGGGGCAACTGATTCAGCGGGAAGTTTTTCATAAAAGGTGGAAGCCTATGGCAATAAGTACTAGGGGGCCTTTCGTGTCCCATTTATTCTTTGCTGATGACTTAGTTCTTTTCTCTAAGGCGTCCCAGGAACAGATGGTAGTTATTAAAGAGATTATGAGGTTCTTCTGTAGAGTTTCTGGGCATCAAATAAACCTTCATAAATCGAAGATGTTCGTCTCCCGGAATGTGATGCTTGCTTGTGCGGTTCAATTTAGCCAATCCTTGGGGATTGAGCTCTCTGTTGACTTAGGTAAGTATCTTGGTGTGCCTTTGCTTCATAAAAGAGTTGTTAAGAGTATATTTGCTCCGCTGATTCAGAGGGTGAACAAGAAGCTAGCAAGTTGGAAGGGTAGATTCCTTAGCATGGCTGGGAAAACAGTTCTCATTAAATCTGTGATTTCCTCCTTGCCAATGTACCAAATGCAAACTATGCTTCTCCCTAAAGGGGTGCTGAAGGAGATTGATAAGCTAAATAGAGATTTCTTTTGGAATCAAAGTCCTGAAATGAAAAAGATGCACCTTATCGTATGGGAAACCACGAAAGCGGATAAAGATGTAGGTGGATTAGGTATTAAGGACCTTATATGTCAGAACAAGGCTTTCATTTGGAAGTTGTGCTAGGGAATATTAACAAAACCCCACGCGCTTTGGGTCCAAGTTCTAAGGTGCAAGTATAAATGTGGCAATGGGGAGATTCCTGTGGTCAGGAAAAAAACCAGTCAATCAGCTGTGTGGCATGCTATTTCGTCGGTTTGGTCCGAATTCCTTATAGTGTGGGCTACAAAATTCACAGTGGTTCTAAAGCCAGGGTCTGGGGTAACTTGTGGACACCCTTGGAGCGACCACTAAGAGAGTATATGGTGAGCAACCACCTTTTATTGAACACGGATTCTACCGTGGATGAGTTCGTTACCTCGTTGGGTACCTGGGATCATTGTAAATGGAGCACTTTCCTACCAAACTGGGTCATTGAACGGATCCAAATGGTTACCGCACCAAGGGGTACTGAGCCTGATAGTCTCTACTGGCGTAAGTCGGCGAATGGTCTCTTCTGTATCAAGTCAGCGTATAAAATGATCTTCACTCAACAAACCCACTCTAATAGATCTGACAGGAAGAGCATCTGGTGGTGGGATATTCCTGAGAGAGTAAAGTACTTCATGTGGCAGGTTTTCCATGAGAGACTTCCAACTAACTCCCTTAGAGTGAAACGTAATGTCTCAAGTTCTTGTGTGTCCCTTTGAGTGTGGGTGTGAGGAAAATATTATACATGCTTTGAGAGACTGTGAGGTTGCCAGAAATGTGTGGTTGCGTTTTATTAACCCTCTATATATTACTACTTTTTTTGCTAGTGATTTGCAGGACTGGATTAGCTGGAACCTTAATAATGAACCTCAAGTAAGGAAGTGTCGAGGTGGGATTGGAGCAAAGTGTTTACAGCGGCCTGCTGGTTGATTTGGAAGAATCGCTGCTGTAAAGCCTTTGAACATACCAGTGCGAAGCCGGATGAGGTAGTCATCAGATGTATCAACAATCTATTTGAAGGGGTCGAAGATGGGCGGTATAAGCATGCAGTCTATCGTATCCAGGAGCGAGGGAATTGTAAGTGGAGTTTGCCCCCGTCTGGCTATATGCGCATTGATGTTTATGGATCCGTTAATCAACATCAACATGCTGCGTGTGGTGGTGTTGTTCGGGACGATCATGGGAACTGAAGGGGAGGGTTTCAGACGAGCCTTGGTTTCGCTTCTTCTACAAAAGCTGAACTGCACGCCATCAAAGAGGGCTTGATGCTATACTTAGATAAGGGACTGGAGAAGGTGAAGCTTTACACAGACTCTATAGAGGCGATCCAACTCATATTCTCTGAACGTGGAGTAGCACACCCGTTCGACCAGGTAATTACTTATATTAGATCACTCATTATGAGGAGATGGGAGCTGGAGATCATTCATTGTCATAGGGAAGCTATTGGTTGTGCGGATATTATCGCGAAGAATGGGCATTTCCCAGACCTAGGATGTGTTTATCTGCAGGATCCTCCTAGATTCTGCCTTGAATATCTTGTTTTTGATTTGGGGTCCTTTTTGGGGAGTACTTTCCCTGGTACTATTATTATGTAACTGACTTTCCCAAGCTTTGCTTGCCTTGCTATTCAAAAAGAAAAGAAAGTGATGCATGTGAAGCAATGAAGGCACGTGAGCCACACATTCCTGTTTTCATTATTTCATTGCTATCACCCTCATCCAAATCTAAATCTCACGTGACTCATGACTTAGCTGTGAACGCTAATTTTTCAACATGATTTACAATTTATGAGATAACTATATGAAATAAGATTTTTTCTATAAATTTGCGTAAACATACTTTTGTAAAGTTATTCCAAACTGACTCACAATAGTTTATCTGATTTCAAATCATCACGTGTGTGTATATGTAAACAACAACTTGAGATATGTCACTATTTTTTAATAATATTAAAATAAAAATGTTTCAACCCACAATTAAACAGAACAATTATTTTTTAATAATAAAAGTATACTTGAAAATATAAAATTTATACTTTAAAAAATATCAATGGGTAAAATACAGAATTTAACCCAGTAATATTTGTTCAAAACTTTTGATTGGACCGACTAGGAAACTAGTTCACTGGTTTGACCGGTTAATTTGTATTTAATTTTAAATAATATACAAATTGTGTAGATAAACCTTCAAAAGATAAAGGTTATTTGTATAAATATAAAAATTTAGGGAGGTTTAATATACATTTTAAAAGTAAGTCACACAAATTATTAACTCAAATATGAGTAAGCCTAATAAAATTCGATAAATAATTTGATAAAAAGATAAATTAAATGTGTCTAATAAAGAGATTAGTTGCCCGATAATAGAAGTGCATGACATCTTTTACCACCAAAAATAGGGGGAAAAATAATGCCGTACACTCCTTAAATGAGTTTTGGTTGGTCTTCTCATTAGGGGAGAATTTATAAAAGAATTTAGAAAATGTTATATATTCTTTTGATTGTTAATGTAAGAATTATTTAACTTCAAATGTATTAAGAAAGTTAGATAAATTATTTAATTATAAAAAAGTGACATA